>APFE030966589.1:65008-82327 GCA_000404065.3 Pinus taeda
AAGTTGTAACCAGGGAGAAACTGAGAATATGCTCAGTTTCAATTGGTCTTCAAGGATGACGATGAATATGAGAAACAAACAGGTCCAAAGAGAAGTTATTTTCCAGCAAATGAAGCAGCGATGGAGTTGCTACAATCATTCTCCAAGTGGGAGATAGTTGGGTGTGGAGCATGATTATATAGAGGTCTTTGTTTCAGCTGGATATATACCCCAGGAAGTTTGTACACCCCTCCATGCAGGGGGGTGCGAGGGGGACTTGTCCCCCCTGCGGGGGTTCAGGGGGGCCGATCCCCCTCGGCTGGGGGCTCCAAGGGCCAATGGTTTCCCGGAAAGGGTTTCGAGGGTAGCGCCCCCGAAGCTAAAAACATATGTAAATTTTCCTTATAAAAGTATAGTAACTTCTAGTCAATCTAGGCTGTTCATTAGGCAGATGATCTGATGGTAGAACTTATGTTTAGTTTAGGGTTTTTTGCCCTAGAAGGAAACCCCTCTTTTTGTATGAGGGCATTGTATTAAGGCTGTAAAAGAGGTGTGTATTCTCCGAGCGAGAAACAGAGAGGCGAGACTGTGAGAGAAAACAAAGGATATTACAACGGATCTGCTGTAGGTTGTGTCTCTTCATTTTGCTGGATAATATAAAGGAAGGACTGGATGTTCGGGGTGGATGTAGCCCAAACTGGGTGAACCACGTATATCTGTGTCTCTTTGGTTTTATGTGTTCATGTTTTTCCGCATATTATATGTCTTGCATTTCTCAGTCATATATAATATTTGTCTTACACAAACTTCATGACCTTCACACAAAAGGAGAATTGACCATGACCATCAGTCAAGAAGATGATGGAAATCAAGAAGAAAATCCAGAATCTATCATAGAAGCTGAAAATGAGAATGATGACATGAAGGCTAAAGAAGATCTAGAAGATGAAGATAATGAAAAAGATTTTGTATAATATCTCCTCACTCAACTTACAATTGCCATGGAATAGATTATCAATTCGAAAAAGGAAAATGAGGAACTTAAGAAGAAAGCACTAGTTGGTGACCAAGACCAAACAAGGAATAAAGTTGACCTTGTTCAGCTTCAAATACAGGAAAGGGATGAAAATCTTGTCAAGCTTAAGATGGAATTTCATCAAATCAAAATAAAGCAACATGAAGAAGTCATATCTATGACAAATCAATTAGATAAAGCAAAGAAATGGGAAGATACCTTCTCAAGTCAACTTGAACAAAGGCACAATAGCTTGAACAAACTTGAAGAATATATTGACCAGTACAAGGTAGAGATCTCCTCTCTCAAATCTCAACTACAAGAAGCAAGAAAGTTAGCACAAGGAGCTAAGAAGACAATGGAAGCATTGGAAATCATAGAAGAATAGGTTGATGAAGCAGAAAAGGAGAGACACCCCATGATATGTCAACTAAAAGCAAAGGTTGAAGAAATTTTTAATTTAAAATCTAACATCAAACTTCTTAAGGCCAAAACATGTAAAGCTACAAGGACCAAGGAAGAAATGAAGAGTAGTATAGCAAAGGAAAATGAGGAAATCTTCAAAATGAAGTCAAATATCATCTCCCTTAAAGTAGAAGCAAATGAAATTGCTCATATCAAGGAAGAAACTAAGAAACAACTTGCTAAGAAGAATAATGAGTGTGAAAGATTGGAAGAACAGATTGTCTTCCTTAGGAAAAAGGTTGAAGGGATGAACAAAACCTTAAAGAGCTCTCAAGCCTTGGATGACATGCTCATCCATCAAATATGTCCATTTGATAAATCAGGTCTTGGGTATGCAGGTGAATCCTCAAACAAGAATGATAATGATTCAAACAAAATGGATGTGAAGAAGCCACAAAGAAATGGTGATGCTCCCAATTCCAGCAAAGGCAAGGAGAAAAATCAAGAAAACAATGGAAGAAATCCTACTCCAAGAAGAAATGTAGATAATGTCAAGGATGCTAGAAGTAATGGATATCATCAAAGGATCTCAAGACAGAAAGAATTCAGAAGTACAACAAGGAAATCTCCATCTTCCAGGTACCAAAGTTTATTTCTTGGTTATTGTTATTCTTGTACAAACTTTGTTCACATGGCAAAAGATTGTAAAGCATATCATAATGATAGATGTTATGGTCCCCAACCATATCATAAACATAGATATTATGGTCCCTAACAATCTCCAAGGAACAATTTTGCAGGAAGAAATCATGAATTCTTATTCATGAACAATGTATAACGATTCAAGTGTCATAACATTGGTCATATGGCACATGATTGTAACTTAACTTGGGCCCTTACACAAGCTAGAACCCTGCAAAAGAAGAAAGTTACAAAAGTATGGAGAAAGAAGGAAATACAATCTGAAAGTCCCTTGAGCTCTCCAGCCAACAACACATGTTATTGGCCTGATTTTTAACAATCTAAGCATTTGATGGGAAGACTCTGCCAAAAGAGATGATGCATATAGTTAGGGGGAGCCTGTGATTCTTGATCATTATTGTAGAATCTCTTTGTGAAATGGTCCTTATAAAATCCTTGTTGATCTATTTTAACAATCATTATTTGATAAATATCATTTATCAGGAGTAATCCATTGAATAACATGATCTTGTAACCATTCTTTGGACTATTGTTAAAGATGCTTGCCACTTGATCACTAAGAAAAGATTGGAGCAGTGGAGAAGGCCATCCAATGCTAGAGGGCAAATAAATATGTTGTTGATATTACAGATGTTAAATGTTTCGACTCAGGGATTTGATGTGAGAACAGGTAAATTATGGACACAAATAGAGGCAATATTCAAACAAACAGATACATCTAAAATGGATCATGAAGCAAGAGCAGTTGGCAGCATCTAACAAAAACTGAAGCATTGCAAAAAGATGTAAATTAGCAAAAAGAATTTGAAATACTGTCACAGATTTGATATAAAAATCAACTAGTGGAGATAACTTACAGAAACCTTTACAAGAACAAAAGGGAAAGATGGCTCATCAAGAAGACTATAGAAAGGAGAATGTTGTGCAGTGGAATATAGCTCAGTAACTTAAGGAGAAGCACATAAATACAAAGGAACTTTGATCTAAAGAGACATAGCAAGAAAGAAAATTCCAGTGGCATTTTCTTGATCGGACTATGAAGGTCCCTTAATTCTGACTGTGGAGACAACAAAATATTGATTGAAGCATAAAAACTTGGACTTGGACACTTGGTGTGTGGCTATTTGCAATCTGTTTGAAATCATTGAAGTGGAGCATCTTTAAGCATTGTTGAAGCCATGATAATTTAGTTCTGAGACATGAAGAGGGGATAATGTGCTAGTTGCAACAATCCTTCTATCTTGAGTAAAAAGAAGAGCACTATGATAGGGGGAGTAACAAACCCATGAAGATCTACTATTCATGAAGAAGAGTAGCAATTTGATAGGGGGGGTCCTCGAGCACTCCTTTGCCATTGATGCCAAAAGGGGAGAGAGGAAGAATATTGCCATTAATAACAAAGGGGGATATTGTTGACCTACATTGTCATTGATGTCAATATGGCAATATTCTGGATGAGTAAACAATGATGTGAGGCCAAGGAGAAGGAGAAGCAGATCCATGAAGAAAAAGGAGTAGCGAAAGAAAATCCAGAGGAAGAAGTTCAACGAAAGAATCAGAAGATGAACACGCATCAAGAGGAGAAGCCAACGAAAGAACAGTTAACGGAGGAGTATATATATATATATATATATATATATATAATATATATGTGCAATATAATAACATGCACCCAAACAAGTTATAGCAATAATCCTTAATATGACATCGTATCCACGTTCAACAATTAACTGGCAGGTTTGTAATAGTGGTAGCGGTTTTCGGGTAGATTGAAGGCTGCAAGTGGTATTTAGGGCTAATCACCTGATACCATTCATTGACCGATGCGTGGCAGGAGAAGGAGAGAGGAAACCACCTTATTGGGCAAGTAATCCTCGTGCATGTATCTCACCCGATATCATTGCTGATCATTGGATCAAATGCGGTTTTGATCTATGGTGCAGGATCACTGAGCAGCTTTGTTGGTCGGGTGTAATATCAACTTTCGAATGGGATGGTTGGATCTACGATGGAGGATTGATCCAGAAAAAGGTAGACATCAGAAAATGTGCAAAGGCTGTAAAAAGGAAGAAAAGGTAAGTTACGCATGATTATTGTGTAATTCTATTATATAAACATTATAATAGAAATAGTGTTGATATAAGGTTTTCTGTGTATTTCATATGTATTCTTGTATTCTGGCTTTAAGCCTTGCCACATTAAAATATGCGATTGCGATATATATATATATATATATATATATATTATATATATAATATATATATATAATATATATATATATATATATATATATGAGAGTTTTGATAGGTGGATGCGATTAACAACACACATCGTATTGTAATGGTCCCGTGGGTCCATATATATATGGACCCATGGACCATTACAATACGATGTGTTGTTATATTGCATCCGCTTATCAAAGCTCTCATATTGCAAGTTATGAAGGGCTATCACCATTGAAACCCCTAACTGCGATATATAGTTGCGGACTCGATGGTCCTAATATATCATGCCCTAATGGAATATCTCATCTGTCATATCGAGAGTTATGTATCGTAGCATTTAAAGCCCTTGTCATGTCAAAACTACGATTGTGATAATAACGCAGACCTGACTACACCATTGAAATATTATTTAATATATTATCGCATCCATCGCATATCGCATATATTGTAAATCCTTGCCACACTATAAAGCCCCGATTGCGATATATACATATAGACCCAATGGATTCATTAAAAATAGTTCATTGAATGTCGTATCCGTCCCGTTGGTGGAAGGGGAATTTGCCATGTTGTGTGCAAATCTGCCGATTGCGATAAATTTATGGAGGAGCAGACCCAATGAAGTTATAGATGCGGGTGTAATGCATTTGAAGTCCGACCTTATGTATTTAGAGGGTGTTTTTCTGTGTATTTCTTGTGCATTCTTCTATTTTGATATATTGAATGGCCCTGGGTTTAAAGGCTTAATGCCTTATCATATTAAAGAGGCGATTGTGATAAAAGGATGACGTGGCATGTGGGACCTCTATATGGCCATAGTCTCTCTTATATGGTTTCCGTGAACAATTAGTGTATATTGTATGATTATTAAAAAGGGCCGCTATGATATTTTGTTTAAAATGCAACACTTCTTTGTAATTCGGCCTCTCTTCTAAATTTACGTGTCATGTGAGTATTGGAACACTCGAATAGATAGAGGAAGCCATGGACCGGGAATCCAAAGAATCAAGCGAGCGTAGATGGATGAGTGAGCACAGAGGAAGTTGAAAGATCAAGAAAGCATTGAAAAAGTTGAACGACCAGCAGAGAAAGGAAGCCAAAGATTAGGGGTATCAGGAATATAAAACAGAGAACAAGAAAAGTTTAGAGGTTGAAAAAAAAATGGAAGAAATAAAGGCAGTAGTAGGTCCAGCAGGACAGGAGGAAGCTAAAGGTCCAGCAAGACGGGGAAGCTGAAGGTCCAACAGGATGGGAGGAAGCTGAAGGTCCAGCAGGATGGGAAGAAGCCGACGGACGAGAAACTTTGTTGATCAGGCTAACCTATGAAAGGCTCAGACCAACGATGAATTAATTATAGCTTAGTGCAACTAATAGTAGACTCACTAAAGCTATGTGGAGACATTATCATAGATCATGAGGGCTATTGCAGAATCTATGTGGATAGTATGAAGAGTCGTATAGACTTCTTCATATGAAGACTGATTTCCATTGATTTTGTAGCATGGGGACTATAGTGAAGTTGTAAACAGACAGAACTCAATAAAGAAGAGTTTTGAGAGTAAAACATTACTATAAACATGCCTTCACAAGAGGGTTGGAGCCCTTGGAGTTGGTGCCTCAGAAGTTTGAAGGATTGGTGTCCTTAGAGTTGGTGCTCCTATATCCAAGGTTGGTGCTTTGACAAAACAGATCCAAACAGTTTGCAACAAAGGGTTGGAGCCCTTGAAGTTGGTGCCTCATAACTAGAAGGATTGGTGTCCTGGGAGTTGGTGCTCCTAAGTCCAAGGTTGGTGCCCTTACAAAACAGAGTTGGTTCTCTGGAGGTTGGAGCCTCAAAAGAGTCCAAGTTGGTTCTTGGAAATAGATTGGAATCATATATATATTGTATCTATTTTATTGCAAAGATTATATTAATAAACACATTTATTCTTGTTGTTCATCTTATGTTCTGAATATAAATGTTTTAACTTGTAAAAATAACAATTGAAAAGAAATACTAATTCACCCCCCCTCTCATTATTTCCAACAACATTGACGACAATTGCTCGGGGATGTGCTCAGACTACTGACTAATACCTTGCGTTTTCCAATGGGAGGTGGACAAAAAACTAAATGGGGATTCTGATGCTAGGTGGATTCGAAGGGGACTGCTGGTATTGTTGGATTTGGCAGAGGAAATCTTCTTTGCATTCCCAGCTCAGTGCTCTCATGCGTGATAAATTCGTGTATTGCCTTAACGATCAAGGCAACAACAACATGATGGTGATGGGTGACATCACAGTTCCCACGAATGTCACTTTGAATTACACTCCCTTTCTGGATAACTCCAAATACCCTGAATTTTATAACATTGGTAAACAAGAGGTGAGTATTCGAGGATATTCCTTGACGCTACCCTCCAATTTGTCCACATTTGACAGTAGCAACAATGGTGGAACCATCATAGATTATAGCACTTCTGTCACTACCATTTCCCAAGCAGTGTATAACCATATTGCAACTAAATTTGCTTCTCAGATTGGATATCCGAGAGCTCCTCAAGTTAAAGCCACTAGTGACTATGGATTGTGTTACAATGTGTCTAGTGTGGCCAATGCCACTATTTCGTTGTCAATGGTGGCTCAAAAATGGTACTGCCCCAGGACAATCATTTCGAGCTGGCCACCAGTACTGACACTTACTGCTACATATTTCATGGTGTTCTTGATTTCGGTAACACTATCGGGCCAGTTTTTGTTCTAGGAAACCAACATCAAAGGAATTTGTATTTATTATCTGATAGGGAGATGAATCAATTGGGATTCACTCAACATGCCAGTTAGAAAATATTCTGATTCATTTGATGCCCCTCTGTTATGATGGCCCTCTACTAAGATTCTAAGTAGTTTCTCTTTCTAATTTTGACTTTAATTTGAAGGAGTTTAATTTGAAGACACTAAAGGGTTATCTAATCAAGGGGCTAGCTCTAGCAGGATGAGGTTATGGTTTGAATCCCTTCTCCATAAAAACCCACTGCCTAATCCTAATATTTTCTTCAAAGAAGAATTTAAAGATAATAAATTTTTCTAAGTCCCTTTTCATGTCTACATCTTTTTTATTCATATTTCTCAACCTATTATTATATATATTTCATTTCTCAAGATTCTCTTAGGCCCATTACAAATGACAAGCTCATTATCCTATACAAATATGTTTTATAGTAATATTTCTTCCATATTATTGAAATTAAAATATTAAAATATTATGATTAATTATAAACAATTATGTAGAATAAATTAAATTATATAGTTAAAGTATAGGTATAATAAAATATGTATTTTTGGTAGTATACATATTAATAGACTCATCCTTTCAGTAAAATTATTAAAAAAATTGGTAGACTAACTGAGATTCAATTTTTAAAACATTATATGTATAAACAATTATCGTTACACACTTTTCTTCCATGGACATTTTTTTTTTTTTTATTATTAACTTTTTCCTTTTTTTTATATACAAAACAGAACTACAATATCATTTAAAAAAATTGGTAGATTAATTGAGATTTGATATTTAAAATTTTATGTATAAACAATTATTGTTACATATTTTTCTTCCATGGAATTTTTTTTAGCAAATTGTTTTATACAAACAAAACTGCAACGGTAGATGTGTAGAAAGTATTCAAATTTTACATTTATAAAACTCTAATTTTACCATTTTAAAATTATTTTTCAAACAATGCTATATTGAGATTTATACTATTAAAACAATATATATGGTTTTCATTAAAATTTTCCACTCTTTATTATACATAGAAAAAGTGAAATTAATATTCTCATCTAAACTTAATCTAGATTTACATAAAAATACACCGTTCAAAATTTTATAAACTAAGCCAAAAAAAAAGTTGAAAACTAAAGAAAATGAGCATATTCAAACGATTTTATGTTTCAACATGGTACTGCCTCAAGGAAATTGTTTAGTAAACTATCAATAGAGGAATTTGTATTTATTGTATGGTAGGGAGATGATTCATTTGGGCTTCACTTAGTTTTCCTGCTAGAAATTCATTCATCTGCTAGATATTCCAAAGAAAAGAAACCACAATTTTATCTCAACTTTTGAAAAAATGAACAAAAATACATTTTCTAGATGTTATCCACATTTAGTAGTAGTAGTCTCTTGAGGTTAAGTGTCATAGTAATCACTTAACTTCTCTTCCTTTCCTTTCTTTCTATGGACCTTATGCCGTCCTCTTGAGAGGGGGTTAGCTGGAGTCATTACCAAATCACTCAAATTTATCTTTGGCATGTGTTCTTTGTCTGAATATAACCTTTCCAAAACATGAACCCTCATTGTTCCCACCATCCCATCCTCTTTGTGTGCCACATTTTTCTATTTCTCTGATTCATGGATCGCTTTTGATTTTGTTCCATTTTGGTTGTGGGATGCATGTCCAACATGTACTTGAGTACTCCCTTCTTAATGGATTTTTTGTGAATTCCCTTCTTCTACTTTCATGCGGTAAGGATAGAAAGGCTTCCATCCTTTTGTTTTGTGATCCTTCCTCTTTTTCCCTTTGGGATGATTTTTCACCTAAGGACATGTGTCTTGCAAGTGTCATGTTTGGTAAGATGACCAACATCTGAATGTCTATTTTCATAATCCATAATTTGGGTCCACTTAAATGTTTTATGTTTCAGATGAATATAGTTAGATAGACCCTTACTAAGGTTTATTTCAATACAGATTCTAGTGAAGCTAAATAACGCTTTCTCCATTCTTTCGAATTCCATATTTTTAAATTACCCCAAAGTGTTTCCAATATCCTCGAGAGTCTTGTGATGCCAGAAAGGAAGGGAACATATCGCTAGTACTTACATATTAACGTTTTACATTTATGATTTGAATAATATTAAAATATAATTATATTTATATGTTTTCTGCTCTGAAATGGTTTTTACTCTTGACATGCCTCTATTGGCACCGAGAAATAGCGATGGAAAGGGCTACAACTACTAGATCACTCACCAGTTCAAGGAATTTATGGGATATGCATGCTTATGGAAGGGCAGGGGATGATCTCACTCCCATTTGCCTTGCATTTTATAGTGTTTGAATTTTTTTGGTTCGATATACGACATGTCGCTAGCCATCAATGGATATGCATTTTGGCCCTGGCTTTTTTGTTTTGGCAGTGTGTGGGTGATCATAGAAGACTTGTGCAAGCAAAATCCTATGGAATTGTTAATCTTCCCAACCATACGGTGGTGGATTTCACTTGATATGTGAGATATGTGAAAATGAACAAAGAGAGTAGAAGGGGTCTTTTTTCTTTTGATTCTTTGAAGTTACTCAAAATGCATCACAAAGGCTCTTGTTTTGTGGCTCACTAGAGGATCATGATGTTCTTCATTTGGAGGAAGAGAGGCACTGGATGTGGGGCCATTTTTTGTAGGGAAGAATACATCACAACTTCATTTAAACGAGTATTATTGGAATAAAGAAACTAGCATCATAGGTTATTTATGAAGAACAACCATTTTCCCTCTTACAATCCATCAGGCGCAAATCCCAATCATGCTTCCCTTGTCATCTTAAGAAGAAAGAGAGTGGAGGATTGTGTTTATACACCTTGACATTGGGAGTGTAGCTCTATGCTGAGGACTTGTACTAGTGCTTCACCTTGGTAGATATTAATAATATCTAAAGGTTATTTGAAGTGGTTAGATGCCAGGGGATCTCCCGACCATCATGGTTGAATAATCATATTTGGTGGTTAGAACTAAATGTAATGATACACATATTCTATTTTTTTCATGGTGAATTATTATATGGCATTCATGCTTTGTATCAGAGGTTATTCACATGCGATTTGTAAGTTGATAGTATAAATATAAATGTGGTTTTGAATTTGGGAATACTTCCAAATTAGTTCAAGAAAATAGTAACCTTATAATCTCTTTTTCATTTATAAATAGAAGTGGACCTCTAATAATGCATTTTCCATTTTATAACTATGACGCATTTGAAAAAATGGATAAGTTGACATGATTTTATTATTGTATGCATGGTATAATTCATTTGAATTAAATACAATGAGAGTAGCCACATTTTATATTATTGGCCTGTGTTATTGCATGGGTAATAACAAGAATGGTTTTGTATTAAAAGGAACAAGTAGATTGATACCCATGGATTTCTAACAAGAAGAGTAACTGGGAATCAATACCATGGTTTTGTCAATTTATACTTATGGTTTTGCATTTTGTTAAATAATATAATAGTAGGGTTTGGAATAATGATTATGGTTCTATCATTGATCATTCATTTATAAATAAAAATGTTAGTTGGTGTTATGACCTTTATTTTATTTATGCATGTGGAATAATTGTTTTGACGCAAAGATATATAATGTGTAGATGATTATTAGTGATTTTGACATAAAAATGATTAATGGTAGAGATTGAATATTTGAGATTGAGAGATTTTGATTCTCTCACATTTCATTTGAATGAAAATACCATAATATTTTAGGTTCAAACAATTTGATATTTTAGGAACTACAAGTAATAATGACATTAGAGTATTTGCTAGCAATAGTGTTTGTGGGGAAAAAATATGACTTTCTCAAAGAATTGAATGATAGTTTCTAAACCAATCTCTTTTGAAGTGATTGAATAATAGATTATAATTAATAATATTATAGGCGATGATGTCATTATCTACAACTATTTTACATGAAAAGTGAAAGGTCATTGGATGTAATTTTACAATGGGAAACTTGGTTTAGCAAAAACATATCGCTAAATCTATGGATTGACAAGGGTGATGCACAAAGGCGAAGATGGTTACTTTAGTAAACAATCATTCCATAAGGACATTGTTCTTTAAGATCTATTGGGAAATGTGTTAGAAAAACATAATAACATATCTAATGTATGACATGTATTTAATAATGTTCGAATGAAATATTATGTTTCTTTTGTAAAATATCAACAATGGACAAAGTACGAAATCCATTTTTTCCATTGGGTGATGGATGAATTCCTTCATGAAACATTTGATAAAATAATTGTCTGTTGGTTTTTCCCTTTTGGGTTTCTAAGGTAATATTGGTGTTCATTTGTGTGTTTTTGTAATTAGTTATATTGGTGATATTCACACCTTGCATGACACTATAAATTATATCATTCGTCATGTTTTTAATAAGCCCTCATCAATCAAACAATTTTAATGATGCAAAGCTACAACATAATGCATTATGTTAACAAGTGGACTAATATTTTTTTCTTTATGCAAATAGATATTTCATTCTACGAAAAATTCAATTAATTATTGTGATTATATCAGTTGATGATTAGTTAGAGAGTATGTGATAGTCATTCACAGGATGCTATGTGATCATAAAACTTGTAATTTTTCTAAACATATGTATGAATTAAGGAGTATGTGATAAGTCATTATTGGGATGCTACATTCTTGTAAAACTTGTAAAAAAATTTAAATGTGTATTTTGTATGAGGTATATCGAGGGATGTTACAAGTGGTATTAGGGTCGAGGATGAAACACTCGCACCTCTTGCTTTCCCCAATAATGAGAAGGATTAGAGTAATGATGCTATTGGATGAAGATTAGGTATGATACTAATGAAAAAATTACATTGAATTTCATATGAATTGCATAATAGTACTAACGACTACTTTGAAGAATAATAGTGTCGATGACATTGAGCCCTTATGTTTAAAATATAGTTAGAAATATCCCTACAGTTAGTGTATTTATGTTGGAATTTATTGTAATAACTCTTCATAAAGAAAGAACAAGGAAACATATTCTTGTACCCATGTCAATAACTGAAGGGAAAACATGGTAATTTTTTTTCTTGACAAAACATTTAATATCTCACAGAACCATACCTAATTTTTTCTTGTTTCTAATATGGGTTGTGAAACTCAACATATATTTCAGTATTGTAAAATCATTCGAGTTGTCAAGTTGATATCTTACTATTCATGCATGTTATTTTTTTTTCTATCTACAACCATATATCTTTCTAATGCATCTTAATTCAATTATTTGGACCGTGTCAATAGTAGAATCTACATAAGGGTTATGATCTCCTCTTTTGTTTTTAATACTTTCCTTAGTTGCACTCATCATATATATCTATATATATATTAAGCATATGCCATGCTAGAATATAAATTTAGGGTCTCCCTATAGTCATTTGTGACTAATAACAAATGTGGTTTGACTTGTAATATTATAGAAACATTTTATTTCACTATAACTTACAGTAAACTATTTATATAGTTACGTCAAAATTTCTTATGGCCACACTTAAATTTATTTCAATTACATAACTTTCTTCCTAATGAGGTTTAGATTATCATTGGTCCTCATACCTTAGTCTTCAGGTACTAATTGATTCGTTTTCCTCGAACCCATACATTTGGAAACATTATGGTATTAACATAATTTATAGCTATGTTTTTTAATCTCCTTATTATGATATATTATGTTTTTAATACTCCATTGTTGCATAAGATTTGGCCTTTCTTACAACTCAAAGTCTTGACTTTGAGTTGTAATCCACTGGGTTACATTCAAGGTGTTATAGATTGGGATTATTTTATAATTGATGGTATGGTGGTTGGCCTCATCTTCACTATACATGTGTCATTTACTAAGATCGATGGCTACAATTCAAGAGGGTTACTTTTTGGTTTAACCACCCTCAAACTCATCACCCCCCTCTCTCATTTGCACCTTCTCTCAGTTGTGTGGAGATATGCATTGCAGGGTTTTTGCTTCTCTCTTCTATGTTGATTTTCAACATGCTTTGCAACACGTTCCCACACTTGTAACAAGATTTAGGCTCTTGAGTTCAATACCTTGTATTTTTATGGTGGTCAACTTCTACCAATTTCAGGTAAGCTATATAGTTGCTATTCTTTTACTTTTGCAACTTGTTTTAATGAGGATGGTTTCTTTTCCTTTATTGTTTCCTTACTTCTCTTATTTTGGTGTGTGTTACCTTGGCTAGAATTCTTTGGATACTACCATTTTTGGAGTACGTTGTTATTGAACTTCACCAGAGCATATGCTAATCATTCACGGGAATTTCTGGGTAACCTATAGTTTTGCATTCTTTGTTTCTTTTTTTCTTCCAGACTTTAAATTTATTTACACATATTTTTCAAAACTCTAAAATTCTAATACTTTGTTAGAATCTTCTTGAATTTCTTAGGAGCATAGGAGTTTTTCCCATACCCATCACAAGTGAGGTAACATTCTATATGCTTATCCTATAAAGTTTAGAGTAATTCTTCTTGTAACTTTTACACCCATAAAGAGTTTTTAACCTAGTCCTTTTTTGATACAGCCCTTCTCCCTTGATACAAAAACCTCATGCGTATTACATCTATTTTACTAGAGTATATGCTTTTACTAGCCATTTTTCACTAGTATCTGACACACATTTCTATAATTTATGTGTCTCTAGGGACCCTGAACAAGGCCGAGGGAATATGAGTTACCATAGCTACTCACCTTAACATTTTTTTGAAAGACTTTTAAGATATTATCTTTTATTTAACTAAGGCCAAGCCCTCACAGGACTTTTGTTAGCAACAAATTATATGTACAAATATATATTTTATTCCTCAGAGTTATTGAGGGTTAAGGATTATTTTCCTTATAGTAATATCTTTAAAAAACTCAAATTTTTATTCCTTTTGATGTATTATAGATATACTATCTCTCTTGTTTACCCGAGAGTGTTTAATTTAATACCATCTTTATTTTATAAATACAAGTTATTTTTTATTTAGTTGATGCATGCAACTCACTAGTGAAACCTTTCTGTTGAATTTGTATTATATCGATATTCTTTTTGTAGACAACTAAGCTATATTTGTTTTAGTTTCTTTGTTATTTTAAGATTGCATGCAATAAACATTATTATGTTTCTATACAATTTAAAGAGTATGCTATAGAACCCTCATTCTCTCAACTCTTTAAATGGTTGAAAATATAACTCGGGTTGCAACTATAACCCTTATCATGTCATTCTAAGATTTTATTATGTTCTCTTCTAGTTGTGTCCAATACAAACATTCCTATCAATTTTCCTTGTTGAATACATTTTATGTATCCTAAGTTGAGGTATTGAAAAGAATAAGAGACTTTTCCATTATCAATTTGCATATTTTTGTCTAATGTAATAGTGGTTTTCCACAAGTATATATATATATATATATATATAAATATATATATATATATGTGTGTGTGTGTGTGTGTGTGTTGTGTGTGTGTGTGTTGTGTGTTGTGTGTGTGTGTGTGTGTGTGTGGGTGTGCGTGCGCGCGTGTGTGTGTGTGTGTGTATTATTTCATTTGGCAATGTCTATTTAAAATATAATCCAAAACCCTCATGGGTCTTATCATGGTACTTGTTGGATCATTTTGTGACCTATCTACTTAAGGTCTAGGACAATTCCCTAGGGAAAAATGGATATTAATTTGTCTACTACTCCCAAAGGAAACTAACTTGGGTCCCCTTATACAATAACCCTATATATGTATATATAATTCCTCCTTCATATATACTCTCTTCCCCAACATTCCTATTGATTTGGCTAGACATAACATAGGATCTGTAAACTTAGTTAAGTTTGTATCTTCTTATGTTTATACTTACTGGCCCCTTATCTATATTAATTTTTTTGAACTAGTCACCAACACTTACTCATTCATGGTCCTTGTGATAGTTATCTATCTGGAAACACCTCTGTACCTACACAGGTAATTGATATACCTTCTACACATAATCTTTCAATATTTTTCCTTATCTAATTAGCAAAATACCAAATAATTTCCATTCACAGTTCATTTTAGTACATAAAACAACCAGAAAAGATAGTTATCTAAAATATTTCAGAAAATATCTGAAGGGGTCCCACTGTCCACGTAACCATAATCTAACTTGCTTGTCTAGCTACCCCTGAACTTCACCCCTTCAAGTCAGAGAATCAGTTGCAAAAAGTTTTTCGGGAAAGTTTTTCTCTTGAATCTCAATTCAGTGTATTGATTTTTATGGAGTTTCTAACCAGTCTTTCTCTCCCACTGGTTAGGGTTGGGAATTGTTTTGATTCTATCCCATATTATTCCCAGCCAAATCCAGTTCAATCGCATTTATCTCCAACCATTTCCATTATAGTTTGTTTTTTAATTCTCGTACCTTCTTCTCTCTCCACGTCTAGATATTCGAGTAAGAAGGATAAGCTTTTCTCTTTTCTTTTATCCCCATTCCTAGGGCATAACCAATTTTCAACAATTTCTTTCACAGTTAGGGATTAATTTCTACCTAATATCCCTTAACATATTCTCGAGAATATTAAAAACAAATTAAATTTCATTTCCTTTTTTTTTGAAAACAAGATATAACAGTTACATAAATCAGACTTCACAAATTTAAATTGTTGTTCAAATATTAAAAAATATGGTCTTAAGTTAATAAGCAGGGATGTTACATCTTCCCCCCAAAAAAGGGATGCCATCCTCGATGTTTCCAGATTCCATTATTCTTTGGAATAGCATTGGGAAAACCTCTTTCATTTCATCTTACATATTCCAAGTGGCCTTCTCCAACCCAAAGTGCTTCCATTACACTTTGAATTGGGAAATAGTTATTTTGCAAAGATAAATTTCCCTCTGATCCAAGATTTGTATAGGTTCAACCTGGAATTCTCCTTCCGGTTCTACGTGTACAACATTCCAAATTATTATATGGTTAAGATTAGATATATATTTTTTAGCAAAGATACATGAAATACATTATGATTTATAACATGAGCTTGTAAATCTATTTCATAATCCATTGGCCCTAGTTGAGCCAATATTTCAAATGTCCCACAGTATTAAGGAACCAACTTAGCACAGTTCCCTAATATTAGGGAACACTTCTTAGGTTGTACTTTTAACTATACGTGATTTGCATGAAACTTTGTAGGAGTCTTTTTTAGATCGACATAACTCTTTTTCTTGTCTTGAGCCTCTTTTAAATTTTGTTTAATTTACTTTGCCATTTTCTTTCTCCTTAAGCATGTCATATCTGAGTACCAACCTATTCTTAGGGTGGCTGCAACTTAAAGATATATGATACTTCCTACCAGACATCACTAGTAGAAAATGAGAAATTAGTGGCTAGGTGACTAAAAAATTTAGTCACCACAACTTTTCCAAGTGAAATACTACCAAAAATGAGAAACCTTAAGTGACCGAACTAAAAACGACTATGTTATGAAACCATCTCACAAAAAGATAGAAAAGGGAGATCAACGCCTTTGAATTTAGCCTCTTCAAGGGGGGCAACCTCTTTTACATTACACAAATGAGAAATTCTTGGATGATTCAAATAACAAAACCTCCTTTCTATATATAGGAGTCTATGGAGTCCCAATATAACCCAGACGACCTAACAATAATAATATAAAGCCAAAAAATTAACAATAGAGGGATTCTATGGGGCACAATAATAAAAATATAGGGACAATAGGGGCTCAACAATATTAATAAGGGATACATCTACAATAGTAATGGGGTAATCACTAGTATTATAGGGACTTAACATGCCCCTCTTCTTCAAAAAGGTGTTGTCCTCAATGCTTAAGTAGTTCTGGATGCTTCTGTATAAAAGTCTCATCCTCCCATGTGGAATCTTCAGTGGATAAGTTCTTCCACTTGATGAGATACTATGAAATTGATCGATTTCGTAGCTATCGATTTCTTGTTTCTGTGACTGCCTCCGGTTCCAATATAATTTTTCCTTCCTCGTCAAGTTTGGCAATATTGTTTGAACTGGGAGTTTTTTTCCTATAACCTTATTTAAACATGAAACATGGAAAACTGGGTGCACTCGAGACGCTGCAGGAAGCTCCAATTTGTATGCCATAGTACCAATATTTTGCAACACCTTGTACGGACCATAATACTTTGGTGATAATTTA
>APFE030966589.1:90063-107767 GCA_000404065.3 Pinus taeda
TAATATCCATGGTTAACAATCTTGTCATATTGTTATAAAATATTTTGGTTTTGAAATAATTTATGGTTTTTGGGCATGTGGTATTGATAATCCATGGTATTGACCCACGGTATTGTAACAAAGGCTATTTTTTACAAGTTCATAATATCTACCGTAATGTGGGGGTGAATATCCATGAATAAGAATCTTGTCATATTGTTATAAAATATTTTGGATGTGAAATAAGTTATGGTTTTTGGACTTGTAGTATTGATAAGTCATGGTATTGGCTCATGGTATTGTAACAAAGCCTATTCAAAAGTTAATAACAAAATCAAAATATAACAAATTGAATTTTATTGTTTTTATTAATTTAACTATTTATTATTAATTGAGGCCATATTTAAATGTTTACACTCATCCCAATATCATTTTTAACTTCTTCTTATTCTTTTTAATTTAGCTTCTTACACAAAAATAACAAATTCCTATTAAAAATAAATCATTTAACCCAATTGCAGTTTATATATTTTATTTTTTCCATTATAAATATTTCTTTCCTTTTTCATTTCCATTTTAACCGTGGGTTCAAATAAAATATTCACATATTACGACATCACATTGTAGGACTATGCTAGAAGAAGGAAGACCATGAGCACGATCTATGGATTTCATGGGATTTGAACCCTAGAAGGAGTTTTCATGGGAAACACCTTAGGAGAGCATCAAATCTTAGATGGAGGAAGGGCAAGGTCATTAGGCGTGGAGATTTTGGCCATTTGTATAGGGTATGAATTTGGACTCTGGAGAGTTCTTCCTTTTTACTAAAGATGATTTTTATTCATATGGGTAAATAATTTCGAGGGTTTATATGATCAAAAAATAAATTTCATCTAGAGTTGAGGTCTAATGATTATGATAATGCATATCTTGATTGCGGCTAACAATTCATCAAAAGACAATGCACAAGTAATCATTTTGCATTTCCTTATTGTACAAAGGGTTTAATGATTATGATAATGCAGATCTTGATTGTTGCCAACAATTCATGAAAAGACAATGGACAAGTAAGAATTTTGCATGTCCTTATTGTACAGATTAGTTCGCTCCTCCCTAACTTTTCTAGGGTCAAAATGCATGAATTTTTATTTTTTTTCTCACATATTTTTTAGGGGTTGATTGTTTGTGTAATGGAATCTACCATGCCCAAATTTAAAGGGCTTGAGTGATGCAAGCCAATTTTTTGGTAGGATTCAAATACTAGACCTTCCTCAAACTTTGTTACATGAAATTAAAATTTCTTGTAATCATGAACATAAAATATTTTCTCTTTCATGCTTAGATTCAGATCTCAATGCCTAAAGTTTTAAGCAGTGTTACTTATTTTAAGTAGAATATACTTACATCCATTAAACCTTATAACTCTCTAAATCTTAGGTTAATTTTAGCTAAAACGAAGGAACCTTAATGGGTTTTCAAATTAGACTCAATGGTTACAGACCATGTGATCTGAGTTGACTCAACTCCTGGATTTAACCAAGATATTTCACTTTTGTGATGTTGTTAGAATTGCATTAAAAATAGCATAAGTGAACATATATGCATGCTATAACGAAAAAGTAACATGACAAGAATCAGTAACATCAAATATAAGATGTTGATAACAGAGTTCATCCAGGAGGGATTACGTCTCAGGGCCCCAGTGTTAAGATGGTGTAGGCTGTTGAATTAAGTGTTGGAAAGAGTGTTGTTGTACATGCATGTCTTTTCTATATCATACAAGGAATATGCTCTCATGGAGGAGTGGCTCCAAGAGATTTTTTCCTGCAGGAACTCCTATTCAAAAAGGACTCCTATCAGTATGACCTAAACTCATGCATGATGATAATGAGCATCCCGCCAACATGGCATAAAAGGGATCTCAATGAAAACATACATGGAAACACATGAGTATCCCATCAACATAACAACAAAGGGATCTCAAACAAAACATGACAAATCATGACAACAAGTACATCCCACAAATGATTTTGCATCACATCAAGTAGGAATCATGAGACAAGTAAGAAAAAAAGATCCCACATCAAACATCAAACAGGGATCTATGCAACACAATACATCTCATAATAAAAGAAGTACATGAACACACTACATATACCTCACATCCTAGGGCCATCTCAAGAAAATGTTGTCAAACTGTTGAAGCTGGTCGTACCATCAATCTCGCAACATCGAATCTCATGGAATGACTGGTTGCATGTTGAATGTTGACACTTGTAATCCACTTTGAAAAGTGGTTGAATGATGAAATGATCAAGTGGAGAATCCAAATGCACCATCCGATTTGTGGCATGGAATAGAGTAAAATCGACTATCAAATTTCTGAATTCTGAGATCCATCTTAGCTTAATTTTATTAAAACCTTAATTTAATTTCTATGGGAATATTTTTAGTAGTCGTGAGGAAAGAGAGTTTAGATAGACCTCAAATTGTAACATTTTCCCTTTTAGATTCAATTAAAAAAATTTGTAAAATTAAATTAAAATAAAAGATTTTTACGATGAAATAAGTAAGGGTTTTTTGGCATGTGTTGATAAGCCGTGGTATTGGCCCATGGTATTGTAACAAAGTCGATTTAAAAGATAATATCCATGGTTAACAATCTTGTCATATTGTTATAAAATATTTTGGTTTTGAAATAATTTATGGTTTTTGGGCATGTGGTATTGATAATCCATGGTATTGACCCACGGTATTGTAACAAAGGCTATTTTTTACAAGTTCATAATATCTACCGTAATGTGGGGGTGAATATCCATGAATAAGAATCTTGTCATATTGTTATAAAATATTTTGGATGTGAAATAAGTTATGGTTTTTGGACTTGTAGTATTGATAAGTCATGGTATTGGCTCATGGTATTGTAACAAAGCCTATTCAAAAGTTAATAACAAAATCAAAATATAACAAATTGAATTTTATTGTTTTTATGAATTTAACTATTTATTATTAATTGAGGCCATATTTAAATGTTTACACTCATCCCAATATCATTTTTAACTTCTTCTTATTCTTTTTAATTTAGCTTCTTACACAAAAATAACAAATTCCTATTAAAAATAAATCATTTAACCCAATTGCAGTTTATATATTTTATTTTTTCCATTATAAATATTTCTTTCCTTTTTCATTTCCATTTTAACCGTGGGTTCAAATAAAATATTCACATATTACGACATCACATTGTAGGACTATGCTAGAAGAAGGAAGACCATGAGCACGATCTATGGATTTCATGGGATTTGAACCCTAGAAGGAGTTTTCATGGGAAACACCTTAGGAGAGCATCAACTCTTAGATTGAGGAAGGGCAAGGTCATTAGGCGTGGAGATTTTGGCCATTTGTATAGGGTATGAATTTGGACTCTGGAGAGTTCTTCCTTTTTACTAAAGATGATTTTTTTTCATATGGGTAAATAATTTCGAGGGTTTATATGATCAAAAAATAAATTTCATCTAGAGTTGAGGTCTAATGATTATGATAATGCATATCTTGATTGCGGCTAACAATTCATCAAAAGACAATGCACAAGTAATCATTTTGCATTTCCTTATTGTACAAAGGGTTTAATGATTATGATAATGCAGATCTTGATTGTTGCCAACAATTCATGAAAAGACAATGGACAAGTAAGAATTTTGCATTTCCTTATTGTACACATTAGTTCGCTCCTCCCTAACTTTTCTAGGGTCAAAATGCATGAATTTTTATTTTTTTTTCTCACATATTTTTTAGTGGTTGATTGTTTGTGTAATGGAATCTACCATGCCCAAATTTAAAGGGCTTGAGTGATGCAAGCCAATCTTTTGGTAGGATTCAAATACTAGACCTTCCTCAAACTTTGTTACACGAAATTAAAATTTCTTGTAATCATGAACATAAAATATTTTCTCTTTCATGCTTAGATTCAGATCTCAATGCCTAAAGTTTTAAGCAGTGTTATTTATTTTAAGTAGAATATACTTACATCCATTAAACCTTATAACTCTCTAAATCTTAGGTTAATTTCAGCTAAAACGAAGGAACCTTAATGGGTTTTCAAATTAGACTCAATGGTTACAGACCATGTGATTTGAGTTGACTCAACTCGTGGATTTAACCAAGATATTTTAATTTTGTGATGTTGTTAGAATTGCATTAAAAATAGCATAAGTGAACATATCTGCATGTTATGATGAAAAAGTAACATGACAAGAATCAGCAACATCAAATATAAGATGTTGATAACAGAGTTCATCCAGGAGGGATTACGTCTCCGGGCCCCAGTGTTAAGATGGTGTAGGCTGTTGAATTAAGTGTTGGAAAGAGTGTTGTTGTACATGCATGTCTTTTCTATATCATACAAGGAATATGCTCTCATGGAGGAGTGGCTCCAAGAGATTTTTTCCTGCAGGAACTCTTATTCAAAAAGGACTCCTATCAGTATGACCTAAACTCATGCATGATGATAATGAGCATCCCGCCAACATGGCATAAAAGGGATCTCAATGAAAACATACATGGAAACACATGAGTATCCCATCAACATAAAAACAAAGGGATCTCAAACAAAACATGACAAATCATGACAACAAGTACATCCCACAAATGATTTTGCATCACATCAAGTAGGAATCATGAGACAAGTAAGAAAACAAGATCTCACATCAAACATCAAACAGGGATCTATGCAACACAATACATCTCATAATAAAAGAAGTACATGAACACACTACATATACCTCACATCCTAGGGCCATCTCAAGAAAATGTTGTCAAACTGTTGAAGCTGGTCGTACCATCAATCTCGCAGCATCGAATCTCATGGAATGACTGGTCGCATGTTGAATGTTGACACTTGTACTCCACTTTGAAAAGTGGTTGAATGATGAAATGATCAAGTGGAGAATCCAAATGCACCATCCGATTTGTGGCATCGAATAGAGTAAAATCGACTATCAAATTTCTGAATTCTGAGAAAGTAAAAATCTGGGGCTTAAGGAATCTTTTAGATTCCCCCTAGATTCCTTAAATATTCCCTCCTCTGGGTCATCTGAAGATCTGCTGCTTAGATCATGAACTGACTGCACCATCAGGTTTGTGTCGCCGAGAGGTGTAAGATCAACATAAATTTTTTCCAATTTGGACACTAGAAAAATTTCACCCCCATGAAAATTTCACTCAATCATGGTTCCACTTGTGTTTTTCTAGACTCATGGTTCCACTTGCAAAAATAAATTAAAAAATATAGTCTCGATTTATATGCCACACCTTGGCCCCATTCCACTCTGCATAATGTGGTTTCATTCCTCCATTTGGTGCTTCCCCATCCCCGTGCTAATGAATTGAAGGGCTAAATATAATGTGATGGACAGAGGTATCAATGAGGACCCTTGTTGGTCGTTGTTATAGTTGGTGGATGGCATGGAGGTGGGTCAGGTTCAAACCCCACCCACTCCAAAATAGCATGCAATATATTTTCTTTTTTTGTTTAATCGTTGTGAAGGTGCATTAACGCAGTTTGATAACCGTTAGATATGTGGCATATTTGATAACTATTAAATATGTGGCGCATTTACCTTTTTAAATGGAGTGGAGTTATATTAATGTAGTTGATTGTTTGGTTGGGTCGGATGTGGTGTGGGCTGACCACGTGGCCAGGCATGTTTGATTCCCACCAGCCCAAAGGCATTATGGCACATGGTTGTTGGTTTGGGGTGTGGGCTGGGTCCACCGGAGGTGGCCTACCCACCCGGTATCAATGTTGTTATATAGTGTGTTGGATGGGGTGTTGGTTGGGGGTCGATGGAGGTCATGGCCCATCGACCATATTTAAAAATTCATTTTCTTTTTTAATATGAATTTGGTTTTGGGTTCAGTCAAATTGTAGGACACTTAAACCTAGCCCACTGCCCAACTTTGACGAAAACTTTGACTGGCTCGTTCTCCCTCATACGAGCTCGGATTGACGAACTGTTTGCACCATTGCGATCAAGATGACAAGATATATGCTTTGTTCCTTATCCAAAACAATTCTAATCACTTTGATATTTGAGCTTCCTTAAGCCCTCTTTGTTCTATGTGTCCCTGGAGCCACCTAGATCAATCCTCCCCACTGAGGAGCTTTTGTTCCTTCAAAATAATGAAAAATAATCTACAACTTCTCTATACCTTGTCTGCATCACAAGCATCCTGAAAAGGTATCACTTCCATCTCCTTCACCTTTGTTCTTCAGAGCCTTAAGCGATGAGTCGACACTTGCAACCTCTGCAAAGCTATAGTACATTGTTTTGCAAATTTCATGCTTGACTTACATGAGCAATCTAAGGACCCAATCATCCCATACTTTCCATGAGTTTATAACACATACTCAATGGTCAAGTTTACATCAAAATGGAAACAATAACCCAGCCATGAAACAAGGCCAACATATCATTGTTGCTTTGACAAGTGATGGAAACATGACATCACTTTCACAGTTTAAACTACAACAGAAAATAAGACCAGACATCATTGTTGCTTAACAACTGATGGAAAAGACATCATCACTTTTACATTTTAAAATGCAACAAATGATTTACAAAATCACGACCATGACAAGATAACATATCTAGAAACCATTTTTCACTCACAAAGGTGAATGGGTCATCTCCCTATGGTAGTTTCGCTTGTCGACCAACTATTTCATCTAGCTCATGCACTGACGCTTTGTCTTTAAGGCACTGCTCTAGATGGAGCCTCCAAGAACTGGCTCTTTGATGGCAACTTCTGTCGCAATGAATGAAATACATCTTTTTCCTCCAAATCTGCTTAACATGTTTCTTCACCTGATGTTGAGAGGGTATTTCATGCCTCCCCCTTTTGGATGCTTCTATTCTTTTCTAACACTTAGAAAATGTATGGTTATGTCATCCACAAAAGGTACATGTTTTTCGATGCCATGTTTTATGTTCATCATTAACAACATGATTATAATTGAAATGAACATTTGAATATTGAAACTGGCTATACCTTTCCTTGCTGTCTCTGATGTCATTATGGCGATGAGACCTTTCCTTAGCTCTTTCCCTGCAATGGCCACTGCCATGGGATGATGGTGATGTGTTCCCATCATTCTCTTTCCTTGACGATTTCAATGATGTCTCGGAAGAATCTGACACCTTCAAGCATTCTCCTTCAATGTATCCCAAGCCTGCAAATCGAGGTCTTTGCACAACCTCCAATGGTTGAGTTATGCCTTGGTTATTGACACCAATTTTTTCCTCCTTGTACTTCATCCTGGTAAGGAGCCTCAAGTTTGTCCCTGTAATTGGTATCTCCACATTTCCAATGGAAATCATACTATGTGAAGATGAAACTAAAGGGAAATATACATCTTTTAACTCCATTGTCGAGTTGGAAAGAACTGATGAGGGCTTCTCATCATCTATTGTTACTGGTTCGCTGGCTATCTTGACGCATTCCCCAACTCCCTTTCTGACATATCCAAGTCCTGCCTGATGGAGTAACTCTTCTACTTTGATGAGGTTGACAATGACTTGGCCATTAATGCCCAAGAATTTTCCTTCATAACCCATTTTCTTGAACAGTTTGGAGCTAATTTCTATGGCATGGTTTTCAAAAACAATGAAATCATCATTAGGAAACATACCTGAAGACGAAGAACTACTTTTACCTCACATGGGTCATGTTGCAGTTTCTCTAAGGCCTCATCCTTAGCTTGTAGTTGTTGTAGCAAACTCTGTTTCTCCACTTTCTCTTAATGTAGAAGCATATTCAATTTAGCGTTCTCTATTTGAAGATTCTATTTGTTGAGCTTCAGTTCTTCCAGGGCCTCTTCCGTGGCTCACAACTAAAGCTATAATCGCTTCTTTTCCTCTGTCTCTTTCTGTAGAGATTCATACATTATTTCCAAACTTTTGTAAATTTTGAGCATGGTCTCGTACATTGCTTTTTCATCATTTGTCACTGCACATTCCATTATTCACACTTGCAATTCACATCCATGCAAAGATCGCTTTGATACCAAACTTGATCTAAGTTGACTTAACTCCTGGATTTAACCAAGATATTTTACTTTCGTGATGTTGTTAGAATTGCATTTAGAATAGCATAAGTGAACATATATGCATGTTTTAATGAAAAAAGAACATGGCAAGAATTAGCAACATCAAACATAAGATGTTGATAATGGAGTTTGTCCAGGAGGGACTACGTCTCTAGGCCCCAGTGTCAAGATGGTGTAGGTTGCTGCATTAAGTGCTAGAAAGAGTGTTTATGTACATGCATGTGTTTTCTCTCTGATACAAGGAATATGCCCTCACGCAGGAGTGGCTCCAAGAGATGTTCCATTGCCGAAACTCTCATTCAAAAAGGATTCCTATCAGTATGACCTAAACTCATGCATGATGATAATGATCATCTCACCAACATGGCATAAAAGGGATCTCAATGTAAACATACATGGTGACACATGAGTATCCAATTAACATAACAAAAAATGGATCTTAAACAAAACATGACGAATCATGAAAACAAGTAAATCCCACAAATGATTCCGCATCACATCAAGCAGGAACCATGAGACAAGGAAGAAAACAATATCCCACATCAAACACCAAACATGGATCTATGCAGCATAACACATCTAATAGAAAAATAAGTGCATGAACGCACTGCATATACCTCACATCTTGGGGTCATTTGAAGAAAAGGATGCCAAACTACTAAAGTTGGCTACACCTTCAATCTCGCAGCATCGAATCTCATGGAATGCTTGCTCACATGTAGACTGGTGACACATGCACTCGACTTTGAAAAGTGGCCAAACAATGAGATGATAAAATGGAGAATCTAAATGCACCATCATATTTGTGGCATCGAATAGGGTAAAATCAACTGTCTAGTTTCTGAATTCCGAGAAAGTGAAAATATGGGGCTTAAGGAATATTTTAGATTCCTCCTAGATTCCTCAAAGATTCCCTCCTCTGAGTCATCTGAAGATTTTCCGCTCAGATCAAGAAACCAACTGTGCCATTGGGTTCTTATCGCTGAGAGGTGTAAGATCGACATAATGTTTTTCCAATTTGGACACTGGCAAAATTTCACCCTCCTGAAAATTTCTCTCAATCATGGTTCCGCCTGTGTTTTTCCAAACTCATGGTCCCACCTACAAAAATTAATCAAAAAATACAGTCTTGATTTCCATGCCATGCCTTGGCCCTGTTTTTCTTTGCATAATGTCATTCCGTTCCTTCGTTTGGCACTTCCCCATCCCCATCCTAATGAATTAAAGGGTTAAATATAATGTGACATGCAGAGGTATTAATTTGGACCCTTGTGGGTCATCGGTATAGTTGGCGAATGACATGGAGGTGGGTCGGGTTCAAACCCCGCCCACTCCAAAATAGCACGCAATATATTCTTTTTTTTTGGGTAACCGTTGTGAGGGTGCATTAACATTGTTTGATAATTGTTAAATATGTACCGCATTTGATCACTGTTAAATATGTAGCACATTTGATAACCGTTAAATATGTGCCACATTTACTTTTTTAAATGGAGTGGAATTATATTAATGAGGTTGGTTGTTTGGTTGGGCTTCATGTGGTGTAGGTTGGCCACGTGGTCGGGAGGATTCAATTCCCGCTAACCCAAAGACATTATGGCACATGGTCATTGGTTTGGGGGTGTGGGTTGGGTCCACCGTTGTGGCCCACCCACCCCGTATCAATGTTGTTATATAATGTGTTGGATGGGGTGTTGGTTGGGGGCCAACGGGGTTCATGGCCCGTCGGCCATATTTAAAAATTCATTTTCTTTTTTAATATGAATAAGGCTTTGGGTTCCGGTGGGGGTGGCGGGGGTCATGGCCCGCCACCTATTTTTATATATTTTCTTTTTTCTTTTTTCTTTTTATATATAATACACACATTTTTCAAATTTGTCTAACATATGGGATATTAGAAAAATTACCGATCCAACAAATTCACCTACTTTTGGGAGCTAGGTTTCATGCCTCAGGGTCAGTCAAATTGTCGGACACTTAAACCTGGCCCACTACCCAACTTTGACTGGCTCGTTCTCCCTCATACTAGCTCGGATTGACAAACTGTTCGCACTGTTACGATCAGGATGACAGATGACAAGATCTACGCTCTGGTCCTAGTCCAAAATAATTCTAATCAATTTGATTTTTGAGCTTCCATAAGGCCTCTTTGTCCTGTGTGTGTCCCTGGAGCCACCTGGATCACCATGATTAAAAATGGAAGAACCCAAATGGTTTAATAACTTTTACCCACCCATCAATTTCCAAGGCCTTTGCTATTACTCTGAACCTAAATAGAGAGAGTAGAAGATTAAGAGGAGCTTGGATGAGGTGGACCTTGACCTACTTCATACTTTTCAAAAGTTGGGCATGCCCTTGACTAAAAGAAGAGATTGGCCAATGTTGTTGCAGATGTTGTTTTTGACAATGTTTTCATTGCTACCATGCATAGGTAGAATCTATAGGAAATTGAGGTTATCTTTTGTTCATTATAAGAGGTAATTCAGGAGTATCTTGATCTAGTTAGGAAGTAGCTTGGTAGGTTTGTTCCTCCTACTGATACCTATTATGTTGCCTTGTATTTTTTTTTTTAGTGATATATCCTTCTATTAAATCCACAAGCACACTTTGTCACCCATGGAAATATCCACTTATTTCAGGATGAATGAGATGCAGACCAAGCAGTTTGAGAGGACTCTTATTGTTGTATATGAGAGGAGTTTTGTGAGGTTAGAGGAGTTATGTGACATATATTGAAGGATTCACTGCACCATTTTATGACACCAATCATCTCCATGCCACAGTAGTGGATCTGTATTGCACTCAGGGAGAAACGATAAATATTCCACTATAAAGGATTGGTATGTCAAGGATGAGGAATGCAGACATGGGATTTATAATTTTATTATGAAAAGAGGTTTGTGCGATGGAGACAACTCAAGGATTTCATGGACCTTAGTAGAGACTGGTTTGACAATCACCTGGAAATAATCAAGCATTGTTTTGAAAGGCCATGATGCAATTGGAGAGTTCTATTCTCTTGCCTTGAAAAATAACTATCAATAAGGGGGGACAAAGATGATCCATATATGTAAGAATTGCAGGAGTAGGATTGTTTCTAAAATTATATCTATAGGCAAGTCAAGGAACTACTATAAAGGATTAGTTTAGGTGGGACAAAATTCTCATAATGCATGGAATTTTTCACAGTGTGATTCGATACTCATCGGTGACCAGGCAACTGCAAATACTTATCATTACATTTAGGTACAATTTGAGTTGCATTCTAAAGTCTCTAATTTCATTTATTGATAGTCCTTATTGTGTCCTTGTCTCTCTTAATTTCATTATGGTAGGATTGGAATGGGTTAGAAAATAAAATATATCATTGAGTAAAATAGATACCCACATGTCACTACATGTTAATATTGTGCACACTCTTTGTATTTTATACAATTATAAGTGAGAAATATGATCTATGCATAACTAAAAATCCTTACAGGCATGATGAATCTAGTCTTAGCATGGAAATCGAAACCAAGAATCATAAAATATCAATAAATTTGTGACAGGGAGTAAAAAACACAATAAAAGATTCTATGCTGACATTGTCTATTTAGTGCAAGGTACTACTAATATTTCATATTTTTCAGAGATGGTGGATGTCATGAAGATGCTTTGAAGCAACGTTACTGACTTGAAGATAAGATGGTTAGCGCAACTATTTACTTTAAATAGGATAAATTTAGGTAATTAAAACAAGTTTGAAAATCACTAGAAACACCACCCCTATTTATTTTAAATAGGCTTAATTTAGGTAATTAAAACAAGTTTGAAAATCACTAGAAACACCAACCCCACATCATTTTATTTCCAGTTGTATAAGATAATATTGAATAAAATTATGAGAAGTTCCATTTAAATTGACCGTACATAAAATAAAAAACAATGTTAATGCTTTTAAAATCTATATCCATCATTAAATATAAGATATGACAAGGATGGCTCATAATTTTAAAGGCTATATCCATCACCAACTATAAGTAAGAGTTAATGAGATGATACAAAGTTTGCCTTCATATAACATGTAAATTTCATATTACTTATGACTCATGCATATTGTATCTTATTGTGCATATCTAAATTGTATAACTTCAATATGGGTGATTTTTTACATTTAAATTGTCAAATATGTAGAAGTTACATTAAACTAACTTAAATCTGCACACAAATAAAATATCATAAATATGGTAGGGGAATGAGTAAGCATTTTCACACTGGTTTAAAATTTCCCCTTGGTTGGTGAACGACCAATTCAATGTTATTTTTGGTGGACTCTTAAGTTATTAACTATAAATAAAAAAATGAATGTTATATAGAAGTTAGGTTTCACGTAGCTATATCTACCCTGATGTAACTATAATATTCCAACATTTTGTTTATATAGAATTTAAATTTCATGTACCTATAGAAGTTACATTTATGTAGCTATATCTACCCTTACATAACTATAATATTCCAACTCCATTTTTTCACACTTTTCAACATTTTAAATATTTGTCTATTTTAGTGTGATTATATAATTAAATAGTTGATATTGTTTAAGACATTTCCTATTTGCAACATTTTGAATTCTTAAGTGGGATCTTGGGTAGGTTTTTGTTACTACCATATATCATGTTTTAAGTAGATGGTGTTTTATAATCCACCCAAGATACTTTAGGAGCAACCTTGAATTGCATGCTTGTTTCCATTATACATCTAATATTTTGAAACATTTTCCATGTGAAGAACCCAATAGCCCATGTTGAACATGAAGAAAGTACCTCAAAAATTGGGTAATATCAGTTATTTTGTTTCCAGAGGGGAATAGATCCAAAGAAGGCAACGAAAACTATCATAAATGGCTTTTGTCAGGTTGTATTTAGTGAAATTCCACTAGAATTTGCTACCAAATTAAATCAAAAGCTTGAAGGTAGTGTTGAATAGGTGTTGCAAGGTATCTCTATAAAAATATATATGTACATGATTCTCATGTCATGAGATGGTGTCTAAATAACACTATTGTCTAATGACGGGTGCTAGATCTAGATAGCTTTCTCATGTCCTACATGTAAATCATATCATAATATTTCTATGAAATCTCAAAATTTGTTCAAAGTTTGTCTCGGATAAGGAAATATATATGTACTCTTGAATTTATCTATGTTGTAAAAGATCAATAATAAAGTTTTCATTGAAAATTATTGAGATGTGCAATGTAAGTTTACTTTACTACATGAAATTCCTGATTTGTTAGATCCCAACTAGTTAGGGTTGAATTTATTTTTGTTGTAATGAGATTAAGAAAAAATTGTCATTTTAATCATTGAAATCTACCATGTAAGATTTATTCACTACATGAAATTGTTTATTTGTTAGAGACCAACTTATTAGGATTATGAAGAGTCCTCTTTCATCAATAGGTGTTGCAAGATATCTCTATAAAACTACATATCTACATGATTCTAATGTCATGAGATGGTGTCTAAATAACACTATTGTCTAGTGACAGGTGCTAGATCTAGATAACTTTCTCATGTCGTACACGTAAATCATATCATAATATTTCTATGAAATCTCAGAGTGTGTTCAAAGTTTGTCTCGGATAAGGAAATATGTATGTACTCTTGAATTTATCTATGTTGTAAAAAGATCAATAATAAAGTTGTCATTGAAAATAATTGGGATTTGCTATGTAAGTTTAATTTACTACATGAAATTCTTGATTTGCTAGATCCCAACTAGTTAGGGTTGAATTTATTTTTGTTGTAATGAGATTAAGAATAAAGTTGTCATTTTAATCATGGAAATCTACTATGTAAGATTTATTCACTACATGAAATTGTTTATTTGTTAGGGCCCAAATTATTAGGATTATGAAGAGTCCTCTTTCATGACAATATCTATAAATGCTCTATTCTTGCTCAAAGAATTACATCACTAGTACAAAATGACTAACTACTTACTAAAAAACAACTAAAATTTGCATATAAATGACCATTTTTCAGTCGGTGACCAATCGTAGCTAATTTACAATATCTTATAACACGGGCAACTTTTACTCATTTTTAGCTTAGTCATTAATTGGTTTCCTCAATTTTATCATCTAGTAGTATATTTAGTCATAAATTTGGTCATAAATTTTTCATTGGTTTAGTCATTAATTGTTGCAATTAATGGCCAAATTTACAACAAAATATATTACTATATGAATCCTTGTAAAAATCAATTAATGACAAAAATGTTGGTCGTGTTATAAGATACTGTAAATTAGCTACTAATAGTCATATATATGCAAATTTTAGTCATCATTTGAAACCAATTAATGACCAAAGAAATATGACTAAATTTTAGTAATGTTATAAGATTTTGTAAATTAGCTACTAAAAGTCGTATATATGCAAAATTTATTCATCATTTTAATCAAAAAATTAACATTTACAGTAGTCATTTATCTTTTCTTGGTATTTTTATATTAATTATATAAACAACTGATTTAGTAGTTTCTATTCATTTCATTTAATTTCTTTCATAATCATTATAAACAACTAATTTAGTCATTTGTGTTCATCATTAATTAATATAAACTACCAATTTAGTAGTTTTAGAATGATTTTATGTGTTCATTATTAATCAACATAAATTAATTAGTATGATTTTGAGACTAAATTTAAAAAAAATGCATACAATGTGCATGTTTATCTAATATGACAATGCAAAGTTATATACGTTAATTACAAGACTAAATTATATCAACTAAAGACAAAAATAATTTCAACCATATAAATTTTATTATATACAATATAAAGTATTTCAATATGAGCTTCCAAATTAATATTGGTTGGACTACAATTTACACATGAAATATTGTTTCATCATTTCCAAAAATTGTCATTGTGATACCAAAGCATTGCAAGTGGATTCACCAACTTTGAACGTTTGACCATCAATCTCTATGAGTGTATCTTATGCAAGATATTGGCTCTAAGGGTACCACTAGACATATTCTCTTCTCTCCCTCATTTTTCATTTGTTGCTCCAGTGTTATTGTTCTCCTGTTTATTCAATTGCCACTTCTTACCATCAATATTGAGTTCCTCTCCTGAAAATGAAAGAAGATACAAAATAGAGTATAAGACAAGAAAGATGATGAATACTTGAATATAAAATAAACTATACTATAATTGATTTATACGACATATACCTCAACATTTGATAGTGGCCATTATGCAGCTAGATGACCTGTATAAACAAAGCAAATAAAATGCCACCGTAGAAAATGACACCTTAGGAACTTAGTATTCAACCTTCAGCAAAACCTTAGGCACAATCATATCAACTAAGTTACATGTTAAAAATATCAGGCAATAGATAACTTGTTGAAACAAATGGAAAAAATAGGTTCAATGTAAAAAATATCCTTATTGCTTGTTCTAAAGGATTCATGTTCCTCGAATTTGGATACTCTTTTTCCCAAAGTAAAAGTTCCTCGCTATTATGACCTATCTTTTTAGGATCATGAGATTCATCCAACAACATATTGTATTGTGGAGACAAATGATTCAACTTTCTAAGATGAGTACCTCACTTGGTTGAATGAAGGTGCTAGTTGTGAGTAGTGTCAAAACCTTAGGGAAGTACAACACTAAGGCTTAAGAAAATATATCACCACTTTTCCACTGAAGTAAAAAATTTCAATCCCATAATGGCCTCTGGGAGTACATTTCATTGGATGGGTATCACACTGTGAGAGATGATTTTCTAATACTGTCAGGCCAGGCAGTAACTCCACAAAACAAACAATTGATTCGTATATTATTCCATAGGTAGGTCATTGTTATATACAATAGGGAGTGATTGTTCAGTTCATCTCCCAATGACTGTTCACATTCTTAATTCAATTATTTACATAAAATTCCCCCAATCATGAAGATTAGGTGTCAACATTCCCCCCCTTGATCTGAAGGGATGTTGGTGAGTCCAAGCATCATTTTGAATCGTTCAAGCTTTTCCCTTCCAAGTGCTTTGGTGAAGATGTCTGCAATTTGCTCATTTGTGGAACAATGACGGAGATGGATTGATTTTGCCTCAAAATGATGTTGAATCAGATGATATTTAGTATTGATATGCTTCATTCGATCATGGAACTTTGGGTTCTTGGCAAACTTTATTGCAGAGGTGTTGTCAATCATGAGTGGAGTTGATTGTACTTGTTTTACCTGCAAATCTTCAAGAATTTTCCTGAGCCACACAATTTCTTTTGTTGCTTCAGCTGCTGCCACGTATTCTGCTTCTGTTGTGGAATCTGTTGGAAACTGATTGTTTGCGTGATCTCCAAGAGACAACTCCTGATCTAAGACTCATAGCATATCCTGAAAGTAGATCTCCGTTCTTTGTCTCATCGAAGTCTGATAAGAGTATCTGATCAAACTGAAGTCATCCCACCTGTGTGTACTTGATTCCCATAGCTTAGTTCCCCTCAAGTACTTTAGAACTCTTTTGCAGCAGACCATGTCCCTCACAAGGCTTTTGCATAAACCTGAGAGGATCAACAACAATGAATGTCTGTCTGGTAGTAGTAAGGTAGTTGAGACTTCCTACAAGCTATCTATACTTTGTTGCATCCTCAAATTCTTTTCCTTCAATAGATGTGAGCTTTAAGTTTTGTTCCATTGGAGTGGTAAGAGGATTGCATTCTTTCATGCCAAATCTATTTAAAAAATATCCAATTTATTTCTTTTGAGAAATAAATATGGACTTTGGATGTTGGGTTACTTCAATGCCAAGATAGTAATGGACATAGCCCAAAGCAGTCATTTCAAAACTTTTCCCCAATTCCTTCTTTATGGATGCAATGTAGCTTTCATTGTTCCCTGTCATTAAAAGATCATCTACATATACCACAAGATATACAACTGTTTTTCCAAATTTCTTGACAAATAAAGTTGCATCATCAAGATCAAAATGATTAAAGTTGAGTTTCAGAAGATGCCCAGTTAGTTTTTCATACCAGGCTCGTGGTGCTTGTTTGAGGCCATACAAGTAATTCACAAGTTTGCATAGTTTATGTTCATGTCCTTTCACAGCAAATCCTTTAGGCTGGGACATAAAAACATTCTCTTTTAGATCTCCATTCAGGAAGGTAGTTTTTACATCCATTTGATGGACTTTCCAACCGTTCTGAGCTGCTAGTGCAAAGAGTGTCTGGATGGTGGCCCATTTTGCTGTGGGGGAAAAAGTTTCCTCATAATTGACCCCTTCCTTCCGTGCAAAACCTTTTGCCACAAGCCTAGCTTTGTGCTTGTCAAGTGAGCTGTCAGCTTTGTACTTGTTCTTGTAGACCCACTTGCAGCCAATTGGTTTGGTTCCAAATGGAGGATCAACCAACTTCCAAGTGTCGTTCTTTATGAGGGCTTCATACTCCTTTTGCATCGCTTCTTTCCATTCATCATGAGAAGAAGCTTATTTAAAGGAAGTTGGTTCAAAATCTGTAGACAAGTTCAATTCACAATCATAAGAAACATCCATATCAACAGGTGAATTAGAGTCATCTACATCACCTCCATTTTGTCGATTTGAATTTCTGGTTCCTGTTTT
>APFE030966589.1:111064-239087 GCA_000404065.3 Pinus taeda
CCCTAGGAGATGAAACGCCAAACTGTGGGCCCCGTTTGGGGGTAAGTTGGTACATCAACTTCCTGGGGTCGTAACTTTAGCATATGATCTCCGTTTGACACGTAAAATAGCTCATTAGAAAGATCTATTCGAGCACTATCATTTTTGGAATGGGCAACACCGGTCCATGTTCCATGGACCCGTGTTATCCCTGGATTCCCTGAAAAACGTCGTTTAGGGCCTCAAAACGGCTCCGGAAGTTCAGGACCCGAAAAACTGCTAAAAATAGTAAGTTGTGCTACAATTAAGGAAACTGAAAATGCTGAGAAAGACAATGGTGGGTGTCTAGGTGGACTTGGCAGGTGGCCACCAATATCCACCTGTATCAGGGAAACTGACTAACTATTTGACCTGTGCAATGCAGAATCTAGTATGGCTACTAACTCCTGGAATTGTGCAATGCACAATCTTAGCTGGAAATGGCTACAACCTTAGTGACTACATTGTGCAATTTTTTGGGCCAATAGTCATTGTCCCTCAGAAATAAGCAAAATAGTCCTGGAGTATAGTTCCTGGCTAGAAATGCACATTTATGGAGAGGAAGACATAGCCTTCCTTCCCCAGATTACATAATGTTGTCTTAGTGAGGGCATAGTTTAGGTCAAGGTTAGTCAGACTCATTGATTGGAAATAGAAAGTCAATATGATAGTGAATTCATGGTGAAATTAAGTGAAAGTAGAAATGATTGATCATGCATGTAAACACTAAATGAGAGATTCAATAAACAGATCAACATGCATGTGAGTGAAGCGAGTCACCAAATCAGTGACCATTCATGCAAAACAGTTTCATACATGTGACAATCATGAGATAGAAATGAAAACTAAGATGGTACTAGGACAAGCTATTACACATGTAAATGACAACAAGCATTCAAATAAATCAAGAAAACAAATTACTCATACAAGTGAAAACACAAAAATTGACAAAAATGCAACACAAGTCATGGAAAATGGTCTTAGCCAAAAACAACTGAGCTGAATGTGCTAAGAACTCCTAAATGTGATGTGGGATGTCATATATACAAGGTTGATGTGAGGAATGAGCTCTACAACATCCATTTGATGGGTTTTTATAAAATCGAGGTTCGGACGCACATGCCACGAATCTAGGGAAAGAAACACTTAGTGGGAGGTTTCTGAATGATTCCTTGCATGTAACCTCCAACTGTTGAAAATAGATCCCTAAAACAAGGGATTCATTTGCATGCTACCATGGGAGAAGCATCCCATGCATGCAAGTATGTTTTGCTTTGTCTTACAGGGAAACAGTCAACTCAGCTACACATGCAAGAGGTTGTTCAACTGCTCAGAAAAAATACGCATTTTTGGTTAGGAGCTAGGCTAGCTGCATAGGAGATTTGTGTAATTTCTGTGTAGAGCAGCTGACTGCTGCCCAGATTTGAACAAATTCTTGGTTGAGAAACCTTGCTGGGAAAAATTGCATAATTTTCACTCTGAGTGTTAACTCCCAGAATTGCAAAATTCTAAAACCCAATGGGTTTCCAGTCATGACTGTGCAATTTTTGGAGGGAAGGATGGTTGCCATCCAGAATTGCACAATTTTTTGGGGGATCTGCTTAGCTTGCATTTGGACCAAGTCCAGGTGATCAACCTATGAGGGGAATGCATCGAGATGTGATCAACAGGCTGCCTCTACAAGCAAAGCACTAAAGCTTGTGAACTTTATGAAGCAAGACAAGGTGCTGTGAAAAGTTGGTAGGGAGGCTCCAAAATGAAGCTAAGACAAAATTTTGGAGGGTGGTTGTAGCCGCTACAACACTTGGTGACACACTGGTGGAACTCCAGCTCTCTGAATGGATCTTGTTCATGAAATAAAGTCTAACACCTCTAGAAGTATTGTTCAGTTCTCAGCTCATGTTGGTTTCACACTATATTTATTATAAGATGTAGCAGCTACCAAGATTTTGGTCGATTGAACCACATTCAAAGCCAAGGAAACACAGTTGTTTTGGTTAGGGTTGAGGGGTATAATGGTGCACAAGCATTATATTTGTCAGAGTCTTAGTTTCATATTTGGTGTTTCTATCTTTCAAGTAGGCCTAGACATTACCCTGTCGGAGTCACATAGGATCACGAGCATGGCTTCGCTGCCAGCGACCATGGTGAGTAACCCGAAGAAGTTACTTGCATCTCCTCCCTACACAAGAAATCTTTCTCTTATTTCACCTTATTCATTTTTCATTTTTCATTTTGAACTCTTCTTACATCACATTTTTTTCAACTGTGCATAACACTTATTCATTTCAGAGGTGGAAGATGGATCCCAACTTATTGAGGGAAGGGGAGGTTGTTCCAAGAGAAAAGTATTTTATTGTATCTCTGACATGCCTATTAAGGTTTTCTCCCTGACCTTACTCTACCTGACTGGGCTAATAAGGGTTAACTCAAAAACAACTGACTAGAGAAGGTGAAACTAGTTAGCATGCAAGCATTGTGTTTTCACCAAGGTTCACTTTGAACAGTATGCATTTTACTTCGACGTATCATGGACTAAAAGTAAGAAGTTCTTCATACAGAGGCAAGATGAAAAATAACCAAGTATTGCCAGTTGTACAAGACCTCTTAAAATTAATCCAACTCACTTCAAGAGTCATACATGGTTTCATGTGAAACTAACTTATGAATGAATCAAGCGAATTAACAAACAAACAACAAAGAAAAGCAAGAGTAAAAGTGAAAGTGAAAGGAAAGTGAGTAAGCAAATAAACATGAAAACAAACAAACAAGCAAAGCATGTAAGAAAACAAGCATGCAAGGAAACAATTGAAAGCATAGACTACTCCTACTCCTATACTAAGAGTGCATGGGCTTGATCACGTAAGGTGATATTTCCAATGTCGCCACTGGCACATTTCTTGACCTATGTTGGTGAAGGTTTGGTCTGCGAGAAACCCAGTTGTGTGAACCAGAAAACAAGAAAGATATAACAATGAAGACAATGACACTTCGTGTTTCAAAGTGCCCACAGGACATAAGTGAGTACAAGTGCATGAAAAGCAGTCTGTGGACTTATCATGTTGTTTAGTGACACTAGGTGCAACTTTGAAGCATAAGAACACTCTTGACTAAGATATGCAAGCAAATGAAAGAAACAAAGATAACTTGCATCGTACATGTGTTCTTACAATGTAAGATTCCTCCAATGCATGAGTGTTGGGATCGTGCAGTTCGAGTGGAGGAAGTATGATCTGTGTGTGAGTTGTACCTTCAATTTGCATACAAATGAGTGATGAGGAGCCTTGGGTGATTGAAAAATCTCTTGATTCGAAGTGAGAATAACCCCAAGTGAGAGGGGGCCTGACATAACAATGAACTTGGGCTGAATTGCCTTGAAGGTCTTGGGTGCTTCAACTTCATCACTAGATAGATCATCATAAATGGTGGCTTCCAAAGATCAACTGTGATAGAGTCATGATCGTGATTAAATATGGAAAAAAATGGATCATGACTACCACGATTAGAAAAATCAATGAATTCATTAACATCCTCATGATCAGATAAATAAAACAAAGGGATAGATGAAAAGTGAACAAATTCATCCCCTGGGGTTTTGGGAAAGATAGATGAAATATCAAGTGGATTTCCAACAAATAAGTCATCCTCCCTCTTTTTGAATGATGGACCAACATCCGGTGAGTCCTATGAATTATCAACAATGTGTGAATCTGTGGATGAAGACACACATGAAAAACCATGGATCGAAGGTTCACCAAAGATGATAGGAAAGAACAGAGGTAGCTTAGATGGAAGGGAGTCATCATTCACCCAGTGTTGATGCTCAAGTTACCACTCATACTCTTCGTGAATGACAATGCATGTTGGTTATGTAACACCAACACTGTTAGTGTCTTGTTCCTTGTTCACAACAAGTGAATAGTTTGGAATGGACAAAAACAATACGGTATCATCTGGAGGAACACTTGAATGTGAAGACGGATGTTGTAGGATAGAATTCATATGAGAACTTGAAGGACTCACAAACAAAATATGCACGGAAATTGAGCGAAGTGATGTTGGGAGGATGTGAAAGCTGAACAACTGTGTGAGCATGATCCTCAACATCACCTGGCAATGGTGGAGTTGTTGAATGAGGGGAAGGCAAATAGATAGTCGAGACAACGACAACATCCACATGAGATTGTGCAGCTCCCTCACAAAAGAATGTTGAGCAAGGCTTGGTCTTAAGATTCTTCTTGGGAAAGGCAAATTTATTAAGGAAATACTTGAACCGGTCCCAAAGATAGGAAAATTTCATCTAGCTCCTCGGAGCTTGACACTGTAAGTCATGAAATCACTGCCAAAAATCCATAACCGATTCATGTGGATCCTTTTTTTCAGGCCAGACAGTAACTCCACAAAACAAACAACATATTCATCTATTATTCCATAGGTAGGTCATTGTTATATACAATAGGAGTGATTGTTCAGTTCATCTCCCGATGACTGTTCACATTCCTAATTTATTTATTTACATAAAATTCACCCAATCATGAAGATTAGGTGTCAACATTCCCCCCCTTAATCTGAAGGGATGTTGGTGAGTCTAATCATCGTTCTGAATCGTTCAAGCTTTTCTCTTCCAAGCGCTTTGGTGAAGATGTTTGCAATTTGCTCATTTGTGGAACAATGACGGAGATTGATTGTTTTGGCCTCAACATGATGTCGAATCAGATGATATTTAGTATTGATGTGCTTCATTCGATCATGGAACTTTGGGTTCTTGGCCAACTTTATTCCAGAGGTATTGTCAACCATGAGTGGAGTTGATTGTACTTGTTTTACCTGCAAATCTTCAAGAATTTTCCTAAGCCACACAATTTCTTTTGTTGCCTCAGTTGTTGCCACATAATCTGCCTCTATTGTGGAATCTGCTGGAACTGATTGTTGGCGTGATCTCCAAGAGACAGCTCCTGATCCAAGACTCATAGCATATCTTGAAGTAGATACTCCAGTTTCTTTGTCTCCATCGAAGTCTGAATCAGAGTATCCAATCAAGCTGAAGTCGTCTACCTGTGTATACTTGATTCCAAGGTCTTGAGTTCCCTTTAAGTACCTTAGAACTCTTTTTGCAGCAGACCAATGTCCCTCACAAGGCTTTTGCATAAACCTGGAGAGGATTCCAACAGCAAATGAAATGTCTGGTTTGGTAGTAGTGAGGTAGATGAGACTTCCTACAAGCTGTCTATACTTTGTTGCATCCTCAAATTCCTTTCCTTCAATAGATGTGAGCTTTAAGTTTTGTTCCATTGGAGTAGAAAGAGGATTGCACTCTGTCATGCCAAATCTGTTTAACAAATCTCCAATGCATTTCTTTTGAGAAAGAAATATGGATTTTGGATGTTGGGTTACTTCAATGCCAAGATAGTAATGAACATAGCCCAAATCAGTCATTTCAAAACTTTTTCCTAATTCTTTCTTTATGGATGCAATATAACTTTCATTGTTCCCTGTCATTAAAAGATCATCTACATATACCACAAGATATACAACTGTTTTGCCAACTTTCTTGACAAATAAAGTTGCATCATCAAGATAAAAATGATTGAAGTTGAGTTTCAGAAGATGCTCAGTTAGCTTTTCATACCAGGCTCGTGGTGCTTGTTTGAGGCCATACAAGGACTTCACAAGTTTGCATACTTTATGTTCATGTACTTTCACAGCAAATCCTTCAGGCTGGGACATAAAAACATTTTCTTTTAGATCTCCATTCAAGAAGGAAGTTTTTACATCCATTTGATGGACTTTCCAACCGTTCTGAGCTGCTAGTGCAAAGAGTGTCCGGATGGTGGCCCATTTTGCTGTGGGATCAAAAGTTTCCCCATAATCGACCCCTTCCTTCTGTGCAAAACCTTTTTGCCACAAGCCTAGCTTTGTGCTTGTCAAGTGAGCCATCAGCTTTGTACTTGTTCTTGTAGACCCACTTGCAGCCAATTGGTTTGGTTCCAAATGGAGGATCAACCAGCTTCCAAGTGCCGTTCTTTATGAGGGCATCATACTCCTTTGGCATCGCTTCTTTCCATTCATTATGAGAAGCAGCTTCTTTAAAGGAAGTTGGTTCAAAATCTGTAGACAAATTCAATTCACAATCATAAGAACATCCATATCAACAGGTGAATTAGAGTCATCTACATCACCTCCATTTTGTCGGTTTGAATTTCTGGTTCCTGTTTTTCCAATTTCATCAAGATGAACACTTTCAAGTGTCTTTGACAGCCACTTTGGGGGACCTTTCTGAGATGGTCCAGGCTGCTCTTTTGATTGAGTTGGGAGTGAATCAAGATTGAGTCTCCCAATTCTATCAATTACATCACTTAAATCATCATCCGTTGTTGGATTTTCAGTCGGGGGAGAGTATTCTTCAGAAGAAGATTCCACATGTTGATCTAGAATAGGAATCCCCCCTTCAAGATATGGAATCTGATTATCAAATTCTTGAAGTGATTTCATTTTTGCGAATCTATCCAAGCGATCAAGTCTCAACAACATTGTCAAATTTGGATGATTCAAGAAAAATTACATCTCTAGATACAACAAACTTTTATTTACTTCATCATAGAGGCGGTATGCTTTGGAGGTGTTTGAATACCCCAGGAAGATACACTTACGACTTCTAGCACCAAGTTTGTTTCTATGTACCTTTGGTATCAAGCATAACAGGTGGAACCAAAGATCCTGAGATGTTTTACCGAAGGAACATGTCCATACCACAATTCATAAGGAGTCTTGTTTCTTATAGCATTAGATGGACATCTATTCTTTATATATGCAGCACAGAGAACAGCATCAGCCCAAAACATTTTCTTTACATTTTTGAAGAAAAGCATGGATCGTACCATATTCAAGATTGTTCTATTCATTCTTTCAGCTACACCATTCTGTTGGGGAATAAGGCACAGTTGTTTGATGTTTGATCCCATGTTGGCGAAGATAGTTTTCAAATTCATTTGATGTATATTCTTTTCCATTATCAGTGTGAATAGACCCAATATGAGATTGTGCATCAATTTCAATCCATTTATGAAAATTCTTGAATGTTTGGAAAGCATCAGATTTGTTCTTCAATAAATAAACCCAACACATTCTGGTGTAGTCATCAATAAACATCATGATATATTTATTTCCATTTGCAGAAGAAATAGGCATTGGACCACATAAATTTGAATGAATGAGTTCAAGTTTCCTATGTTCTCTTGAATGGGAATCATGAAAAGACTATTTGCTATGCTTTCCTAGAATGCAAGCATCACATTGCTTAAGTTTTCTAGGAATTGTAGGCAAACCAGCAACACCATTTTTCTTCAATAAGCAGAGACTCTCATAGTTCAAATGTCCAAATCTAGCATGCCATAATAAACTTGATGGAAGTGTACATTCTTCATGATGAGAATTGTATGAGAAATGTTGTGCATGAGCAGATGTTCCTTGCAGTTTGAGAATCCTTTCTTCTTCTATACCCCTCATGACAAGTGAGTGATCAGATTCTTTTCTTACCTCAAGCTTGCCATCAAACATATGAATGGAGTTACTTTGCTAGCGGATGTGGACCAAGGACAACAAGTTTCTCTTGAGCTGTGGGATATATAGAAGATGATCCAGAAGAAAGTCTGGAAGACCAAGCAGTTTAAGCCTGTTTGTGCCAAGCCCTGATGGCTTGATTTTTTACTGATCTGCAAAGTATACTTCTCCATCAACATTGTCAGTGAAATCTTCAAAAAAATCTTTTCTATGAGTCATGTGACAGGTTGCTCCTGAATCAAGGCAACCAATCATTTTTCCAGGAGGCAAGTGAAGATTAAACAAATCTTCATTTACTCCAATGTTACATTGTGCCTCAACATAGTGAGCGGATTCAGGTGCTTTACCTTTGTCTGTATCATCAGTTTTACCTTTATGTTGGTTTCTTTTCTGCTCAATTTTGTCACATGGTAGCTTGCATGTAGAGGCATCATGTGATCCATTTCTTTTGCAGCAAATACAGTGTAAATCTGCCTTTTCTCCTTGTGAATGTCTGCCCCCCCTGCCTCTGAAATATCTTCCTCTTCCTCTTCGTCCACCTCTTCCTCTTGTAGAATCTTGAGTAGGATGTTTTTCTTTATGAGCAAGGCACACAGTCTCTTCATAAGACTCAGGGGTTGTCTTCTTTCCAAAAGTTTTCTCTCTTTCAGCAAACTTTTTCACAAGAGAGTCAAAGGTGATATCTTTAAGATTTCCATTTGCTTGCAAAGACTCAAGATAATTGGAGTAAGTAGGATAAAGTGCCTTGAGAAAAGAAATAAGAGGGATATCCAGCTCAACCTTAGTGGATTTGATATCATGCATTATAGAATTTACTTCAGATGCAAGAGCAAGAGGATCATTATTTTGCAGTTCAAGAGCGAAGAGTTTAATCATGAGTTGGATGACTTCAAGTGCAGAATGTGAGTCATAGAGTTCTTTCAGCTTTTGTAAAGCTTCAAATGCAGTTGAATATGATGAAATATGGCGACTCACCTCTTCATTTACAGATGCTGCGATTAATGCATAAGCTTTCCTGTTCTTGTTTTCCCAAATGACGAGCTCTTTGTCTGAGTAGGTTGTACTGGTTCATTGTCTCCTTCTCCGACACACACTCCTTTCCACAACTCATTGAAGATGAGGGTGTGCTTTATCATCCGGGACCATTCAAGATAGTTCTCCTTGCCAGTGAGAACTATTCCTACCATAGAGATGATTGAATGCATTCTGTAAAAAAATACTTCTGCTGATATAAAGTGAAATTGTACTCAAAAGGGCATTCTCAAAAGATTTCAAATCTCTTCCTTACGCTACAACTTTATGCACTATATTTTCTTCAAATCCCTCCAATGTTTGCTAAAAGCATCCAGCATTTCATATCACTTCAATGTTTTAAAATGTAATATATTTATATATTACATATCACTTCAAACGCATTCAACTGTTACCAGTGGGACATCGTTAAAACTTTGATACCATTCGCATTCACGTGACATATAAAATTTGAACAACGCATATACCAAGTGAATGCAAGCACTGTATACCAAAGCGTTGTATACGCCAAAGTGTTGTATACACCATGTCAGTTCAACGCATACACCACTTTTGTATTCACCAAAAATCTTCTCAGCCAAATCAAAAGAATACCAATGAGCACCTGAAAACCGCCAAAGCTTACCATTCAAATGATTTTAAATGATTTTTAAAAAAACCGCAGAGCGCTGTATAGTTCAATGCATATACAGATTTTGGACGGGCATATGTATAAACCCACGGGACGGTTGAGTTGCTTCTCGATAAAGAAATACAGGCATATGTATAAACCCACAATGTTAATATTCAAACGCATTCAACTGGAAACGCAGCGTTAATATGGGACAGCGTTAATATGATGCAATACCATATACCAGGAGCTGGAAAACTTCGGACCTTCATCGATGGTGGCTTATCTACCACTCAACATTCAACGTAGATTCAATGATCTCTGATTTACTTTGATTCCATGTTAGGCCTCAGCGCTAAAACAGGAAATGACAGCGCTATAAAAAATTGACAGTATGAACAGATGTGCAGCGCTAGCAGAGGCATGTTATTTCAGGACAAAGGGGAATAAGGCAGATGCTAGGATAGAGGAGTTACAGGAGCATAATAGCTAAACAAGGAGCTGGCTCTGATACCATGTCAGGCCAGGCAGTAACTCCACAAAACAAACAATTGATTTGTATATTATTCCATAGGTAGGTCATTGTTATATACAATAGGGAGTGATTGTTCAGTTCATCTCCCGATGACTGTTCACATTCTTAATTTAATTATTTACATAAAATTCCCCCAATCATGAAGATTAGGTGTCAACAAATACAATGAGAAGTGTACATATATTTCCACAATGCCCATCACAGTCATGTCCTATAGTTGTGTCCTATAATATTAATCATATTATACTATTTAATTATAAATTATGACTATCCGATAATTATTAGTTTCAATAATTAGTCTAAAATTGTGTTTTTAGCATTTCTGTATACATGAAAATATTCGAGAAAAAAAGGTACTTTTTGTGACTAGTTAATTTTGAGTGAATCTAAATACACAAGAAATTATAGTGCCTCTTTCTCTAGAGGTTATCCAGTCATTGTACCAATTTCTCCCATGTCCTCTATTGCTTTTGTTGAATTCCCCTTTGAGATGTCCAATTCCAATGCAATGAACATTTGTCCTCGATGTTTTTCTGAGCCAAAGTGAAGCTCCAGAAGTAACAACCAAAAAGTAACCTCAAATATATTATTGGGGGCCAAAATGCAGTAATTATATGACAAGCTAAGAAACAATGCACGTTAATCATCTTCCCTTTAATATTGATTAATAATTTCTTTTGCATGATCATGTAATACTAAAGTGTCAAGTAGGGACATTTAAAGTTAGTCATCCGTCAATATCACCTTTGAGAGTGCTTAGTAGTTAGTAATTCCTATTAAACACATAGTAGATCACCAACTTCAAGGATAACAATATAAACACAATAAAAATGAAATTAAAATAAATTCTAGGAAGTCAAATGCGACTAATATTGAGTCAATAAAATACCAATATTTTCACATTAGCAAGGCATTCTTAGGCACTAAAATAGAAAATCCTTCCATTGCATCATTTTCACCTTTTCTTTAATTTCTTTAATTGAGAACATAACTTTCAAAAGAAAAATCCTAACAAATTTTCGAGTGATTGTCATATCAATTAAACAGAAAGGTAATCATTTGATATGCTTTTAACATACATAATATATTGAAGAAGATGAAGCTTTCTCATCCCTTACTCCTAATCAAATTTTAATCTATAGGTTGCAATCAAGTAATCAATTTCCCTCTAAGGTAGTTAAGAGATCACTTTGGAGAAGGACTTGTAGAATCACTGGGATAGTATAAATAGAATTAACTAGGAGGAAAATGAAGCACTTTAGTGGGCACTCCAAAATATTTGAATGCAACTGAAAATGATTTTATACTCCGTCCACACAATTTAAAAGATAAACCATTCAGCTGCATCTCATTTATTTTCCACCTTTCTGTATTATGTAATTCTTTGAGCAAGAATAGAGCATTTATAAATATTGTCATGAAAGAGGACTCTTCATAGTCCTAATAAGTTGGGCTCTAAAAAATAAATAATTGTTAATTTTAGGTATGTTCTATGCTTAGAGAAATTTATTTCAATTTAACAGTTAGCTCAATATCTTTTCTAGATTAGCAATCACATTATCATTAAAGTGAATTGCAAATAAAACATAAACATAAATCGCAGAAGATAAGCCAAGACAAGAGGACACAAGATGTGGCGCTAGCCAAGGACAAAACCCAATGTGGGGAAACCCTTGATTAATTCTTCTTATATGTTCTCCAATCGTTCAGCAAAGAGAGATAGATAGTACATTTACAATAGAAGTCAACACTTTGACTTATCTAGATAAGAGCATATATCATCTCTAAGAAGATGATACATGAGATTAGATGAAGGCATGATGCTTCAGCTGATTCTCCAAGGTGACTCCTTCACCTATCATTGTGCTGCATTTTGTCATCATGCTGCACCTCATCTTGTTGCACCATGTTGTACCCATCATCACTATGTTGCATCTCATCATGCTTCATTAATCATGACTGTACCCATCACTATACTGCATTATGTGCCATTACTGCACCATGTTACCATATTGACCTATGTGTTGGTTGCATCTTGCTTGCTTGTTGTCCTTTGCATGCTTGTTGTTGCATGCTAGCTGTCCTTTGCATGCTAGTTGTAACATTGCATGCTTGGTGTATTTGCTGCTAAGTATCATACAATTGTCCCAAGGTTAGTTAGTTGTCCCTTGCATGCTGCTCTCCTTTGCAGACAGATGGTCTGGCTGTTTCGACAGTTCAAAAAATTTTGGTTGTTCCTGGTAGTTCCGACAGTTCTGGCAATTCTAGCTATTCATGACAGTTCTGACAGTTCTAGAAGTTCTAGCTTTTCTCGATAGTTTCAGCAGTTCCTGACAGTTTCGGCTTCTGCCCTCTGCATTAGCTTTCCTAGTCGTTCTTGTAGTTCCTACAGTTTCAGCTATTCCCAGCAGTTCTCGGTAGTCCTGGCAGTTCTAGAAATGCTCCTCAACTATATGCTTGAGCTTTTTTCCACTGTCCATCTCACCATTCCCAACCCGACCATATCAGCCATCATCCTCCTTCCCAGCCTGAATTAGCCCACCTCCTTCCAATTTCCTTCGCCATTCTGTCTTGGCAAATTTCAGAAGGCAATCACTGGCAAGATGTCCATATGAGTGACAATGCGTGCACCTGAATGGTATCTCCCGTAATCCAAGTCCTGCACATAATTTTGGCAATCAATCTTTATCTCCAATGCCTCAGCCAAACCTTCAGGGAGGTCGAGCTCAACTAGAATGCGAGCCACCGCCCGCGAAGTATCCACCTTAAAGTGCTCATCAACCTCTCAAACGTTCCAATAATGTTGCCAATAGCTTGAAAAACTTCCACGTCCGGCTATTCCCGGTAGTTCCAACAGTTCTAGAAATTCTGGCTATTCCCAACAGTTCTGGCAATTCCAACTAGTTCCAGTAGTGCCGACTATACTTGGCAGTTCCAACTTCTACCCTCTGGATTAGGATAGCGTTATCCCGTAGGATCTCTCCTCCTACTAAAACCCAAAGACAAGTAGAGAGGAAGAGATCAAAAGTGTGTTGAAATGACTTGAATGCCACCTCTATTTATACTAAAACATTGAGAACAAGTGGGGTTTATTTGGTTGCAAGCCGACCTTGACGAATTGTCCCATAACACAAAAAATTCATATCTCCATGAATACTTATTGAAATCGGATGATATTTAGATCAGTCCTACACCTCTCGCTGAGAGGGATCCAAGAGAAATATCAACTTCCATTATTAAGATGACCCACATGGAATTTGGCCCTATTTGCCAATTTTAACACTCCATCTCAACTGGGGAGAACTTCATCCACTAATCCATATGTCTGATTGTACTATCTCTACCATTAGTGCCCTGCACTGCTCTGCTCTGCTAAACTTTTCTCTGCTCCGCTGAACCATGAAGAAGAAGAATTTGATTGAGAACGTCTCATACCATTCTCTATTGACCCGAAGTCAATTTCATCTGAAGAGAGTGTGTCACATCACTCTTATTGGCCTGAAGTCAATTTTATTGATCCTAGATCAATATCACAAGAGAGTATCTCAAACCACTCATACTGATCCCATATCAGTTTCATTGATCCCAGATCAATGGAGGTCATCCTAGAATAGGGCATATGGTAGATACATCGATGTGTCCATCGATAGTACTACTATGGTCCCTAACCCCATTTCCCTGCTCATTGATCAAATGAGAGGTACTTTGCATGAGTCCCAGACTCCATGGGTAGGATGCCTCAACAGGAGAACTAATCATCTTGTCCACAAGAGAATGAATCATCCTGCCCCACAGTTGCCACCAGAGAACTAATCATCCCGGCCCATAGGAGAACTAATCATCCTATTTCACAACTGGCATGGGAGAACTAATCATCCCGACCCACGGGAGAACTAATCATCCTGTTCCACAGTTTCCATGGGAGAACTAATATTCTTGGCCCATAGGAGACTAATCATCCTGTTCTACAGTTGCCACAGGAGAACTAATCATCTTGACCCACAGGAGAACTAATCATCCTATTTCCGAGTTGGCATGGGAGAACTAATCATCCCAGTCCAGAGGAGAACTAATCATCATGTTCCATAGTTACCACATGAGAACTAATCATTCCAGCCCACAGGAGAACTAATCATCCCGTTCCATAGTTTCCATGGGAGAACTAATCATCCCGGCCCACAGGAGAACTAAGCATCTTGTTTCACAGTCACCACGGGGTATCACAGGGGAAGGTTGAATTTGTAATCTTGTACATAACGCACCAACAGGGGAGAGTGAGTCGCCTTGCGGTTGTATGTTGCTCCAGTAAGTACCCCAAGCCCCCCAGAGCTCCCAGAGCTCAATGCATGCAACATGTAGGACCCTTATAAGAAGGTCTCTCAACAACTCCAAGTCGTTTGAGAAAGTCACAAATTTGACCTTTCCTTAAGGCTTTGACAAAATCTCTGCAACTTGTACATCGGTCTCAATGCGATGGAGCCTCCTCAGTCATCAACTTACCATATCCCAGATAAGGCAGTATCTAATGTCTATCTGCTAGAGCAATCATCGAATATGGGATTCCTCAATAATAGAATCTCCCCTCTGGTTGTCACAGAGAATCACAGTGGTATTCATCATGATTACAAACAACTCACTTAAGAGCTTTTGCAACCATTGAGCTTCACACGAGATCATACTCGTAGCTATGTATTCAGTCTCAGCTGTGCTTATGGCAACTGACTTATGCTTCCTACTCATCCATGATATCAAAGTAGAATCCAAAGAGAACTAGCATTGAGAAGTGCTCTAGTGATTCTCCACATTGCTACCCATTCAGCATTCGAATAATCATGCAGTTTCATATTTCCCGCAATGTATCTCAATCCATGAGAGATTGTGCCTTGAAGATATCTCAGAAGATTATTGGCACCAATCTAGTGAGGCTCAACCAAATATGAGCTCACCATGCTAACTGCAAAACATATGTCCGAACAGAAGTTCACCAAGAACATCAATGCAAATGAGTTTATGAAACTCAGAGGCATTTCCCAAATCTAGTTTGACATCACTACCATATAACTTTTGAAAGTTAAGATCCTTGAGGTAGTCATAGGCTTGTAGTTTATCATTCCACATCCAGAATCCAACTCCCTCTTACTTCTGCAAATGAGAGGGTCTGCACCTATCAAAAGTAGGTCGTCCTCATAAGGTGCCGGTATGAGAGGTCTATCATCCACAACCTTTGGGTAATGGTTTGGATCGTTTTCACTCCTAGTGAATCTCAGCTTCATCAAACAACTAGCAATCCTCTCATAATACGCCTGGGGTGTTTCGCTTCAAGCCATAGAGGGCTTTCTTCCACCTTTATACATGAGATTCCCGATCATGAATCTCAAACTCAGGTAGTTCCAAACCTGTGGACCTACTGCATGAGGGGAATGGTCCCCTTATAAGATTTTCCTCCAGTACATCTCAGGCATGTACCTTCATGCTCTTCTTGAATTCAGGCATCCTTATCACCATCTGACACACATCGGGTAGGGCCCCATAGGTAGACCTTTGGTGTTATAGATGTGATATGTCAATTGACATGATCCCCAATGGACTATACTACAACTTTGTACAAATTTCCAATCCTGAACCCATGAGTAAAAGCATCTTTGAAAATTCTATTTTCAAACACGTGCCTTTCCATCGATGAATGCCACCTTGAAACCTTTGACTTCCACTGCTGAAATGGACATCAGGTTCTTCTTGCAATCAGGTACATAAAAGAGATTCTGTAGATGAATCGAGTTGCCCTCATTCAATTGAGGGGTAACACCCTTTCCGGAATAGGTGGCATCAGCTCCAAGTATAATCCCATTAATGTTTCCATATCTGCCAAATTAGAGAGAGAGAACCCTTCTATTCAATGAAGTGCCTTGAAGCACTGGGTTTCCTTTCTTTCTTTGAAGAGTTGGCCATTTCCTTGATGACCTGCATTACCTATCATTCTCTTGATCATTGAAGATGTCCCTGGAATGATTTTTATCTTCATCAAGAGATGTTTCTCAGCCATTCAAACACTCCTTCACATAATGGCCGAACTTATTGCAACCAAGGCATCTGCCTTTCCTTCCACCCTTGGATCCAGACTTCCCAATGAAGTGATCTTTAGGTAGACCATTAGAAACATCCGCTGCACCATTCTAATAATATTCTTTGCTTCGACTTCACCCTTGGTGAATTAGAAGAGGTATGAGGAATCCATTGATCCTTTCCCAACTATCTTCAGTGATTGCTCTTTCACTCTTGCTTGGGAATTGCCTTCACCTTAGCTCCGACACCATGTTAATTTTAGGTATTTTCTATGCTTAGAGAAATTTATTTCAGTTTTCACAGTTAGCTCAATATCTTTTCCATATTATCAATCACATTAGCATTAAAGTAAACTGCAAATATAACATAAACATAAATCGCAGAAGACAAGCCAAGATAAGAGGACACAAGATGTGGTGCTAGCCAGGGAAAAACCCCAATGTGGGGAAAACCTTGATCAATTCTTCTTATATGTTCTTCAATCGTTCAACAGAGAGAGAGTGTGTGTTAAGGGATAAATTCCCCTAGGGTCTTGGGTTGATACCCTAGCAGATCGGAGGTTATCTCAAAGAAAAACACACATTCCACATAGCCATGATGCTAATATAAACAAACTATACGAAGAGAGGTGCACCTGGGGGTCCTTCATTTGGGAAGATCCAGCCAGGGTCCAAACCCTCTTGGAGTTCCTTTTAGTCCTTCAACCTGCAAAACAATCAATTCCAGAAAGCACAACAGTATATTGACCGAGCTTCATAAATTAATCATCTTCATAACATATTGAAAGGTATTTAGTTAAACAATTAAAACAACCATTCATATGTGAATCATAACATTGATATCATAAACATGAAGAAGATTTGTATCAAGAACAAGACAAGTGTTTCTTTTATTATAGATAACTAAAGTACAAAAAGGAATGATTTCACCTGAGTCTTCCTTTCGCAGGCTCCAAGTGGAACCGTCCTCCAAATTCATCCAGTCTCAAGCCTTCAACAAACTCCTTCCATGACTTACTCCAAGATATCTCAAGTAGCAGAAAGACATCATAACATAAGGAAACAAGGGTTTCCTGTAATGGGGGAAGTGCTGGAAGCACAAGGATCTTCAGACCTAGTCAGGAATAATCTTAGCAGAGTGATCTTTCTCTCTCTCTTCTCCTCCCTTAGGCCTTCTCATTGAAGCCTTTTTATACTTCTCCCAAAGTAGTTTTTTAGTTGAGAATTTGTTGGGAATAGTTGGGCCACGAGCACTAATAGGTAATCAATAGTTAAAACCCATGATCTCTACCCAAAATTAAGGAGATTTTTTTTTTTTATGTGTTTTAAGACATATACATGGGTTGGGTATACACAGTCCAGTGTACACACGCATTTAACTCAGGGCAATGTCGCGTATAGGGAGTAAAACACTGTTTTTTAAGTATTTGGACCAGGTCTGGAAGGAGGGGTTGCCCTAGGCCATGAGTGTAGCATCAAAACATCAGGTGTGAGATTTGGAGCTGTAACAGAGAGATAATACGTTAACAACAAAAGTCAACACTTTGAATTATCTAAATAGGAGCATAGATCATCTCTAAGAAGATGATACATGATATCAATTGAGGACATTCTTCTTCAATTGATTCTCCAATGTGACTCCTTCACTTATTGTTCTACTGCATTTCATCATCATGCTGCAACTCACCATGCTGCACCCATCATCACTATGCTACATCTCATCATGCTTCATTAATCATAACTGTACCCATCACTGTACTGCATTATGTGCCATTGCTGCACCATGTTGCCATACTCACCTATGTGCTGGCTGCATCTTGCTTGCTTGTTGTCCTCTACATGCTTGTTGTTGCATGCTACCTATCCCTTGCATGCTAGCTATAATGTTACATGCTTGGTGTATTTTCTGCTATGTACTATACAATTGTCCCAAGGTTAGTTAGTTTTCCCTTGCATGATGCTCTCCTTTGGAGACAGATGCTCTGGTTGTTCCCGCAGTTTTGACAATTTCGATTGTTCCCAGCAGTTCCGACAGTTACGACAATTCCGTCTATTCCCTGCAGTTCCAGTAGTTTTGGTAGTTCCATCTGTTCTAACTTTTCTCGACAGGTCTGACTTCTTCCCTTTGGGTCAACTTTCCTAGCTATTCCGGTAGTTCTGGTGGTTCCCGATAGTTCCAGTGATTCCTAGCAGTTCCGGCAATTCTAGCTATTCCTGGTAGTTCCGGTAGTTCTCGGTTGTTCTGGCAGTTTCGGCAGTTCCAGCTATTCTTGGTAGTTTCAGCTTTCTGCCCTCTAGATTAGGGCAGCTTTATCCCTTAGGATCTCTCCTCCTACTAAAACCCAAAGACAAGTAGAGAGGAAGAGATCCCAAGTGTGTTGAAATGACTTGAAGGCCACCTCTATTTATACTAAAACGTTGAGCACAAGTGGGGTTTATTTGGTTGTAGGCCGACCTTGACAAATTGTCCCATAACACAAAGAAATTCATATCTCCATGAATACTTATCGAAATCTGATAATTGTTAATCAATCCTACACCTATTGATGAGAGGGATTCAAGAAAAATATCAACTTCCTTTAATAAGATGAACCACATGGAGTTTGGCCCTAGTTTCCAATTTTAACAACAATTTCATGTAGTGAATAAAGCTTACATGGTACATTTCAGTGATTAAAATGACAAATTTATTCTTAATCTCATTACAACAAAAATAAATTCAACCCTAACTAGTTGGGATCTAACAAATCAGGAATTTCGTGTAGTAAAGTAAACTTACATTGCACATCCCAATTATTTGCAATGAGAACCTTATTATTAATGTTTTTACAACATAGATAAATTCAAGAGTACATACATATTTCCTTATCTGAGGCAAACTTTGAACACATTCTGAGATTTCATAGAAATATTATGATACGATTTACCTGTAGGACATGAGAAAGCTATCTAGATCTAGCACCCATCACTAGACAATAGTGTTATTGAGACACCATCTCATGAAATTAGAATCATGTAGATAGGTAGTGTTATAGAGATACCTTGCAACACCTATTCAAAACTACCTTCAAGGTTCAAATTCATTAATTGATTTACTTTGGTAGCAAATTCTAGTGGAATTTCATTAAATACATCCTGACAAAAGCCATTTATGATAGTTGTCATTTCCTTCTCTAGGTCTATCTCCCTCTGGAAATAGAATAACTGACATTCCCCAATTTTTGAGGTACTTTCTTCATGTTCCACATGGGCTATTGGGTTCTTCAAGTGGAAAATGTTGCAAAACATTAGATGTATAATGGAAATAAGCATGCAATTCAAGGTTTCTCCTAAAGTCTCTTGGGTGGATTATAAAACACCATCTACTTAAAACATGATATATGGTAGTAGAAAAAACCTACCCAAGCTCCCACTTAAGAATTCAAAATTTTGCAAATAGGAAATGTATTAAACAATATCACCTATTTAATTACATAATCACACTAAAATAGACAAATATTTAAAATGTTGAAAAGTGTGAAAAAATGGAGTTGGAATATTATATTTATGTCATGGTAGATATAAATACATAAATGCAACTTCTATAGATACATGAAATTTAACTTCTATATAAAAAAATGGAGTTGGAATATTATAGTTACATCATGGTAGATAGAGCTACATGAAATGTAACTTCTATATAATATTCAGTTTTTTATCTACGGTTAATAACTTAATAATTCGCAAAAAATAGCATTGAATTGGTTCTTCACCAACCAAGGGGAAATTTTAAACCAGTGTGAAAATGCTTACACATTCCCCTGCCATATTTATGATATTTTATTTGTGTGCGGATTTAGGTTAGTGTAATGTAACTTCTACATATTTGACTATTTAAATGTAAAAAATTACCAAGATTGAAGTTATACAATTAACACGGATAAGATAATTGATAGTTGAGTAGAGGGATGAGTTTCGATAGCTAGGGTTTGCAGAAGAAATTAAGCATTGGGCACCATGGAGGGGCGTAAGGGGGGGAGTTCCACTCCCTCCTACAGTCAGGAAGTCTCCAGTCGAGGTAAGAAACAACTGGAGGCTGGAACATGTACTTTAGAAGGAGGAAAATAGGACAACATAGACACAAAGGAGCATGAGAAAAGGTGGGAAGATGTCAGAAGAGAGAAAAGAATAGAGGAATAAAATCAGAATGTAGACACCAGAAAACAAAATGGGCCATGTAAGCCTAGGACTACTATCACACCCAGAGTGGTGTTGAGTGATCCAACACTATAGTCACATAGGGATCACATGGCGACTTACGCAGTCATTTGTAAATTCATGGGGTTATGGCCAATGGAGAAGGCTTTACAGGCATGGATAAAGAATCACTGGAAACCTAAAGGGGATTTAAACCTACACCTTGGGTCTAAGGGTTTCTTCGCTGTAGTTTTCACTAACATTGAGGATAAATACAGGGTGTTTGAAGGAGGGTCATACTTCTATGCTACTACAGGCCTCTATATGTGGCCTTGGGTAATGAATTTTGTCCTGGAGCAAGAGACATTCACTTCGGTTCCGGTCTGGGTAAGACTTTACTCCTTGCCACCGGATTATTGGCAGCCAGAATCATTAATAGCTATATGAAATAAACTAGGTCATTTTGTAAAAATATCTAAGGCCACTAGGCGGGGAAAGTACACATCCTTTGCCCATATATGCATGGAAAAAGATCTCTCTAGAGCTCTATCATATGAAGTGATTCTAGAAGTTTTTGATGAAGAATGGGTACAAGCAGTGGACTATGAGCATGTTCCTTTCAGATGCCGCAAATGCCATGAACATGGGCATCTATTCAGGGATTTCCCTCTAAACAAAATAGAGATCAGAACTAAAGTTACCTCAGGGAAAGAAACTGATAGCTTTCACAAAATGGGAAATAAAGGTAAATGAGGAAGAAAGTTTAAAAAAAAATCAATGAGGAAGAGGAGTCGAGCCAAAATAGGTACAAGGTACTAGAAGAAGAAGAGGGGCTAAATAAGGAAAATCCGACTGAGGAGGACACCCTAGGGGAGATGGAAAAGGAAGAAAATATGGAGGACACACATGACAACAACCAACATAAGGAGGATCTGCTGAGTACCATGGAACTTGATAAGAACCAAGAGATGACCACGAGTGAGGTGGAAACAGAGGATCATGAACTACAGGATATTCTCGATAGGGAGCATCTAGATCTGGAAAAATTCCTGGAACAGGGAACCACAAAAGCAATGGATTTGTTACCACAAGAGGAGTTCAATAGAGTGCAACAGTTGTTTCTGTGGAGAACTCAGGAAAAAGGGTCAGGAGCCAAAAGAAACCTCGATAGTCAGGACAACGAAGGGGTGAAAACTATGAAGACAACATTGAGACTTGCACCTAGGAACCCAGGTAGGAAGATGGGTTGGAAAAAATAGAACGAGTTGTTAATAGAATGTGGAAAACTGATGATAGATTTAGGTAAGATGAAAGACCTAACTAGTTACTCTTTTACAAATATTTCTTAATGAAGCTCACAACATGGAATATTAGGGGTCTAGGGAGTAAAAGGAAAAAAAGGAATCTCAGCAATAGAATGAAAGAAGAAAAACCGGATATGATTTTCATCTAGGAAACCAAATGTTCAGTCGAAAAAATAAGATAAATACACAACAAATGGCTAACTAGATACAAATTTTTAGAAGTCAAAGAAGACAAAGAAACTAGTGGTATTCTCACACTTTGGAACCACTAGAAACTAGGTATCTTGGATGCTGAAGCATGTAGGAACTACTTATCAGTGGTTATTCAACCTTTGGGAGACATGGAAGTTTATTTAATCACAAATTTTTATGGTCCATAGAATCCTAGGACAAACTCAGACTTCTCACTTCACTGGAGGATCTAAGAGACAGACATTCAGGAATACCATGGATTTTGGGAGGGGAATTTAACATGATCAGATCCCTGTCGAAAAAAAAGGGGGAACCAGATCATCAGGCAAAGACTCTGTAGCTTTTCAGAATTTTATAAACAATATGAAGTTAGTAGACATAGAGACAAGTAATGGCCTCTTTACCTGCAATAATAAAAGGGAAGGAGAGTCTCAAGTAGCCTCAAAGCTAGATAGATTCATTATCTCAGAGGACCTTATACTCACAGGCCTTGACATGTCAGTGATGATACTCCCTTTTGGTGGCTCGGGCCATTGGCCTGTTCAACTTGAGGCGTCCTATATAGGAACTCCAAGAAACTGACCTTTCAGGTTTGAAAATATATAGCTCACCCATCTAGGATTTATCAACAATATTAAAAAATGGTGGAAAGAGGATATGCAGATTTAGGGTACAAAAATGTTTCTCTTGGATAAAAGATTGAAACATATTAAAATCAGGCTCAAAGATTGGAATAAGAATGAGTTTGGAAACATTTTTGAAGCCAACAAAGTTGTTGAAAGGAAGATACATGAAATCAATCAGTCCCTTATCACTGATGGTTTCAATGAAGGAAGAAACGAACAAGCTAACAATCATCAATAGGAATGGGAAGAATTATGCAAATAAGAGGAAATATTCTGGAGAAAGAAATCAAGAGTACAATGGCTAAAAGAAGGAGATAGGAACACAAGGTTTTCCACAAATCTACCATGGATGAAAGGTCTCAGAACAGAATCTCAGTAATCAAGGATTCTCGAGGAAACGAACTCAACACTCATAAAGATATAGACGCTGAGTTGGTTCAACGTTTCCAAGGCATAGTAGGGGAACCTCTCTTAGACATATCACAATTCATCAATGATTTCACAAAGCACATTCCTAAGCTTGTGACAAGAGAAGATAATTATAATCTAAATGGGCCTGTGAATGAAGAGGAGGTCAGCGAAGTTATTTAAGATATGAAAAATGGGAAGGTGCCAAGCCCAGATGGTTTTAATGTTGACTTCTTTAAGGCATGTTGGGGTATTGTCAAGCAGGATATACTTGATGTGGTGGAGGACTCTCGAAAAGATATAACTTTTTTGAAGGCGCTCAATACATCTTTCATATCCTTAATTGCAAAATAGGATAATGCTTTGACACTAGACAGATTTAGAGCTATAGCTTTATGCAATGTGGTGTATAAAATAATTTCGAAAAGTATTGCCAACAGGCTTAAACCCATTCCACTCTGGTTTCTGTGGAGCAAACTGGGTATGTAGAAGGTAGACAAATTCTCAACAATATCATTCAAGCTCATGAGGTGGTTCACTCTCTTATAACTAATAGGTAGGCAGGAATGATTATGCAAATTGACCTAGAAAAGGCATATGATAAGTTAAATTGGGCCTACATAAGGAGAGTTCTTCTAGCTTATGGATTTGACCATAACTGGGTGAGACTGGGAGATCCTCTCTCCCCCTTCCTCTTTATTCTCATGGTGGAAGGACTAGGCCTAGCTATCAAGTCTACTAAATAAGTAGGTAAGATCCAGTGTCTCAAACTAACCGAGAACGGAAATGATTTGACCCATCAACAACTTATGGAGGACACTATGCTATAGGGTATACCTATGGTCAAGAAAGCTCTAGCCTACAAACAAATCCTGAAAGACTTTGCAATGGCTGTGGGCACAAAGTTAAGCCTCTCCAAATCAAAAATTTTATTTTTTAACACCAACATTGCTATTCAGAGAAATATTTCCAAAATTTTAGGCTTTCAAAGAGATATGCTACCATCCAAATATTTGGGAGTACCACTAACAGACAAACCTTTGAGCAAGACAGTCTGGGAGCCTATGATTAACAAGATACAGGACAAGACAAGGAAATGGACATGTAGGTATTTGAACTTGGCGGGTAGGCTTGTGCTTACAAAAGTTGTCCTATAATCTGTTCCCATCTTCATGTTCTCTGCCCTTCCAGCCCCAAATGGAGTCATGCAACTTTGCAGAAATATCCAAAGAGATTTTCTTTGGGGTAAAGGGGAGGAAAAAAAATGGGCCTCGGTAGCATGGGAAAAGATCTGTAAACCAAAAAATCATGGAGGTTTGGGACTGGATGATCCCGAGGTGCTAAACAAAGTTTTGGGGGCAAAACTATGGTGGAGATGGCTAAAAGATTCAGCTGACCCTTGGGCACAAATTTGGAAACAGAAATATGCAAACAATTGGCAAGACAGGGATCACATTAGAATGTCTGGAATCATCAAAGGCTCCCACATCTAGAACAAAGCTTGGGAGAACAGAGCCATCGTTCAGAAAACCAGTTTCTAGGAAATTAGAGATGGAAATGCATGGTTTTGGGAGGATAAGTGGCAAAAGGAACCTAAACTATTGAGAGAAGACTTTGCAAATCTTAAGAATGATATTGATATCAAAGGGTTACACAGAGAAAATGATTTTTGGGATCAGGCAAATAACAGAGGAAAATGAAGGATATGGAGGAAATTGGATTACATGTATAATGCCCCCTTGAAGGAATAGACTGAAGCTTTAACAACCATACTGGAACAAAGGAAGTTCCTGATATCAGCTGATCCAGACTAGCTGAGATGGGTAAATAACAATGAAGGCACCTTCAACCTTAAAGAGGAAAAACACAGTCCTTGGTCTTGAATCGACCAACCCGGATTGGGTTTGGAAGGATCTATGGCAGAACCAGGGATGGATGAAAATTAAAATGTTCATGTGGTTAGTGTAAACTAAGAAAATTCTTACCTAGGAAAACCTCTCGAAAAGAGGTGTATCTGGCCCATCCAAATGCCAGCTATGTGAATCAGAAGAAGAAACTATGGATTAGCTTCTCAACCTCTGTACATTTAATTCCACATTGGGGAATGGGATTGCTTCACTTTTCAGACAAACAGATAGGGACATAGGCAACATCACTAGCACCCTAAAGAATTGGAGAAAAAACTTTTCTGATTATGAAACAGTCAACAAAGCTTGGGCTTTAGCTCCAAGCTTCCTAATCTGGGATGTTTGGAAAGAACGCAACAATAGAATTTTTAAAAATAAAAAAGGTTCTACACATAGCATTATGGAACAAATTTTAAAACAGCTCAAGGAGACAATAGGAACTCTTATGCAAAAACCCCCTAAGAATCACCCTTCAGATGCTGATGTGAAAATACTACTAAATTTGGGTATGCAGGGACTTATTCCTCAAGGCAATAACAAAAATACAAATCAAATTGTTGCTGATAAAGACTTCTGGCACCCTCCCCCTCAGGGATTTATGAAATGCAACATAGATGGGGCCTCAAAAGGAAACCCAAGCATGGTTGGCTATGGGGGTGTGATAAGGGATGAAAAGGGGTGCATACAACTCATCTTTCATTGCAATTTGGGGATAGCCACAAACAATATGGCAGAGCTCATGGCTCTTGAGCAATGCTTAGAAATCCTGAAGGAAAAAAATCTTCATAACATCATAATTGAAGCAGACTCCGAGTTGATCATTAATTTGGTCAAGAAAATCTGCTATGGCTCGGCTCTAGAAAAAGTTTCAAAGTATTGGAGGCTTCTTCAGGTGTATCAAAGGATCCAATCCCACCTTCAGAACATAAGGAGTTGTTGATGCCTCGAAAATTGCTACATCAACATCGGGGAAAACCACCCGGTCTGGACCTTAAAGGTAGCTCCTTTTCTGTTTGATGTGGTGGCTCTGACTGGATATAATGGGACCAGTTTCCCAATGATTTATGAATGGGATGGATAAGTGTTTAATTTAATTATATCTAATGGAAAATTATGAAAGATTTATTCTAAAATGCAATAATGTAATTAACTAATCTATCTCGAGAAGTCTTTGTCTTAGTGCAATTCTTAATGGTTCTTATTGAAAAGTAGGCATGTAGATGACTCTACTTTTAAACAAAAATATTCATTCATATGATAATTATTCTGTTCAAGTAGTTGAACAAAGTAATAATTAAAACATTATTGCACTAATCTTTATATATCATTGACGCATATATAGATGGAAAATAACAACTCTTGAACATTCAATAGTGATAAGTAAAAGAGATTGTTGTAAGAGCTTATACATACATCAATAATAGAAAAATGAATGAATGCTAGTTCACATAAAAGAATGAAGCAAAACATAGATGATAGTACCATATGTGTTTGAATCCCCTCCAACATGAATTGCATTTAGATCCCACTTTCTAACTTGGAAATACTTTTATAGGAAGCAGTAGTACATATAAGACAAAAGTACTCTTCATTAAAACTCAGAATTCAGGTCCAGTTTCATAAATATATATATATATATATATATATCAGAAGCACAATAGTGCAACTTCCAATCCAAGACTTAATACAAAATTTTAGGACCCTTTATAAAAACATGAAAAGGTTTATAAATACTATCTAAACTAGCTAACTATGAAATAAAAATGCGATGAGCTGATGTAACCAAATAACAAATATATGAAACTCTCCCCAAAATAGACATGCTTGCAGTCGGTAAGGATGGTTCATTGTTTTGGCTGACTATCTTTTAGCTTGAGCTAGCATATGGCGAGCATCGGTTGTAGTTCTGGAGGATGACTCATACGTGAATGCAGCTGGGTAGTATATGTGGCATCAGTAATTTCAAGAATCATGTAACCGATTGGATCGGTAAGGAATTTCATTGTTGTCCTTTGACTATATGGTTTAACAAGGAAGAACCAAAAGGTTTCCCATGTTAAAGTTTGAATGCCTGCAATCAATCTCTCCCTCTTTTCCAGCTTCTATTTCCATATCTACTCCAATGCTTTGACTGATGGCAGTTTCCCTGGAGTACATTCTGAAATTAAATTTGACAAATAAAGAGTATTATTAATCAATTCCACTAGATTTCCAGTCGCCGATCTACATCTCAATGTTTCCCTTTCTGCTTTCATCAGTTGAGATTGCCACTCAAGGAACAGGATTTCCTTGTGTGATTCCAGAATTTGGGGCAGATTTGTAGCTTGTCCTTCCTTTGTTTCTTACCAAGAGAGAAATTTTGTTAGCATTTCATCTGCCTGCTCCAATTGTTGTCTTGCATAAACTGACTTATCAATCATAGACGAGGAAATTTCACAGAAGGAAGGAACAAGAGAAATATTATTACATAACAAGCTCAACTGAGTAGATAGTGCCTTAGTAACTTGGAGAGCCTCTGATTTGAATTCCTCTACTTGAGGAAATTCCTTGAACCTTTCTATTTGCAATTACAGTTGAGAGATCTATTCATATTTTGATTTTCTCAACTATTCATTCATTGTCTTCAGCTTGTTCAATGCTTGAGATAGTTCTTTTTTCTTCTGCACTACATGTTGATCTATCCTCTATTTCTCTTTATGCAATTGCTTGTTTAATTGGTCATTTGACTGCTTCTGTGTTGCTAACTACTACTCTAACTACTCTATCCTCTGTTGTTTTTCATGTACCCGTGTCTCCAATGAGATGATTGCTTGATCCTTCTCTTTAAGAAAATTGCTAACTTCTGATGCCTTGTCCATAGTAGCTGCTATGTATGCCCCAACATACTGAGAGAGTTTAGTAAGATCTTCGGATGGGTTGACTTCCTCTCTCCATACCACATTAGTTATCTCCATCTGTGTAGGTAAAAGAGAAGATTGATCAAGTTTTCTCTTTTTCCTTTGTCTTTTTATTACAACCCTATGCTTAGGGTTGTAGAAGACATCTAAGGGTGGTATTTCTTCTACATGCAGAACAATATCATTGGAAGGGTTCTCTGGAATCATTTCGACATCTTTTTGAGTCATGGGTGGGTTGCTAGTTCCTTTGGTTGGAACTGTATTAGTTGTTGTCTTCTGATCAGTTGTTACTTCAGGTGTGCTAAATCCCTGCAAGCTCTCAGTATTTCTGATGATTAAGTCAAACTATTACCATTCTTTGAGTAGTTTGGGATCAATATGAATGTCTGAATCAATGAGTTTACTGCCTTTCCCCTGTTCCTGTTCCTGCTTCTGCTCTAGTGTTTTTTCTTTCTCAGGAACGTTTTCCACTGTAGGAGCTTTATCAGCAACTTGCTATTCAGTTTCACTTGACTGGATTCTCAGGGTTGTGGCTAATAGGTCCAAAGGGAGAGTTTGCAACCTCTAGTCTCTAAGTCTATTAAACGTTTCTAGCCCTTCATCTTCGTACCTCATCCTGGCCTGTCCTTTAACTTGAAATAATGATTCAGCTGAAGAAAATAGATCATCAAATTCATCCACTTTATGATCAAACTTAGCAACTTTGGCTTGAGATGTGACATTATAAGAAATTTGTCTTGGATCATATGGCATGTTAGGAATCGTGGCAAGATTCATCATTAGCATCTTTTCTATCTCCTTCTCTGCATGCTTGTAGTCATGTAGAGTGAAAATGCCACATCGTAAAGGGAAGATTGGCCACGTGTGTTTCTTTTAATCCTTAAGGGTTTTGGATGTCCCTTCTACTGTTATTTGATAATCCAATTCACGAGCTAACAATTTGTCAGGCACATACAAGGGGAGAACATGGGGTTTAGTAATTCTACAAAAAAGCCTTATATAAGTAAAATTATTTTCTCTAAACTAACTACCTACTGTTGTCAAGTCAATTTCTACCTCTGGGGATATCTTGGGGGTAGGTTTATTAAAAATACAATAATATACAGGGAGAATAAAACCATTGCAAATTTTATACAAGTGATTCTTTTAATGCGCCTTCCATAACTACTAGTGGTAAATATGGATTGGATTCGAGTCTTGGGGAGTCCATCTCCATCTGAGTATTGGATATTCAGAGTTAAAGCAAATAGTATCCATAATGTACACACTATAATAAAAAGGGGGAATAATCCAAGAAGTTTTATGTGCATTTGTTCTGTACTCTAAAATTATTGTGGCTAGTTTATCGGACAAAATATTTTCCCAATCCATCACATAACCGTTGATTGCGACTTCCATTAGGGGGACCATTTCTATGGTAAATTTGGCAGAATCGTATATTCCCCACATCCTACACATAATAGCCCTAGAATAGCAATAAGTGGAAGCCAATGAGTCAACAGAGTACTTACCCGATGACTCGTGCTTGTGCTTTTCTAGGAAATGCCTCCATTGCTTTATCAGGGCTAACTCTGAGTCGTTTTCCTTTGCAAACGCTTCCAAGAATGCCTTGTTGTATCACTTCTCAGGTTGAGGTAAGTGCTACATTTTCATGAGATCCTCAGGCTGAAATGAGTTGAATATCCTCCCATCAGCTGTGCAAAATTTCCTATCCGAGACTAGAATTTTCTCCACCACCCATCTTACTATGTCAGTATATGGTATGATTTTAGCTCGCACTGCTATCCTGTGAAGATATGAACAAGCCAATTCTTTAAGAGTTCCTTCTGATTTGTTTGTTGAATCGATTGTGGCTTCCTCTGATAATTCTTCGGGTTCCTATGCTTCTATCAGATTGTAAATAATTTCCTAGCAAGTGTTTCCCAAACCAAGGCATGTCATATCTAATATTAATCCTTTCCTGCTTGGTCCGGGATCTTTGACTGGAGGGGCTGCTGTTGTGGACTTCTTAGATTTCTTCCCCATTTTCTTTGGATTTCTGGTTTCGGAAGAACTCTGCACAAACAGTTACAAACCGTGATACAGAGAAAGTGCTGCTGCAAGCCAATATTACAATGAATAGAATTACATCAACTAGCATATGGTAAATAAAATATAGTTAAGGATCACCACGGATACAATATTTTGAAAGATTTATCCTTAACTGTGGTATTGAATAGTCGTTTAAACTGTCAATCGTGGTAAGTAACATCATAAATTCCCATCACGTCGCTCATATGCCAAATGATTGTTTCAAGCGTGCTTTAGATTTCATTGATTGGTGATTAGTGATAAATCACAAATCCGCGATCGGGAGTGTCAAAGGGAAGGGTTTAAAGACTTGCTGTAAATATTTCCGATTACTAAAAGGTGATACAACATAATGCATGCAAACTGTTTTAATGAATAATTCCCTTTCGCGATGCGTGCTCAATTAATAGATCACAGTCGAGATTTGCTTGAGCTTTTGTCCCTTTGTCATGTGACTCTGCCAATTTCCAATTGTGATTAGCTTTATCGCATCGAGGTTTCGATTAGGCCTTTTCATATGTACCTTTATTATTGACACGACCGATTTGCCGATTGCGGTTTTCTTTATCGCATCGGAGGAGTTGAGAGGCTTTGCTTTATTGTTCGTTTGGAATTTGTTTTCCTCGATTACCGATTATGATTACCTTTTCAGATCGGAGAATCGGGTGAGGTCCTATTTTTGTGTGTGTTTCCTTTGATATTGCGATATGCGATCTCCAATTGCTTTATCGCAATATAGAATAGTTTTATAATATTTTTTAAAGGAACACTTTGGTTTTTTATTAAAAGGCTTTATAAAATGATTCGTTTACATAAGGCCTTTTGGTAAGGATTTTCTTGTGATGAGGTAAATACCAATTTATTCACACATCTAACAAAGTTTATTTCTAAAGGGACCCATTTCATATTAAGATCTTGTGTAAAGATTTTTATGAAATGGGGGGTTGTTGTACAGCACAACAGAACCCTAAGTGTCATGCATGTGCACCAGACAACCAACAAATTGGTGGACATTTTAGCAAATGAAGGAGCTCTTTGTGCTAAAAGAATCAATAAATATAGATTGAAAGAGGTCCCCCAGGGAAAATTTAGGGATGAGTGTTTCAGACAGGCAAATGTGGGCCGAGAGCTCTATTAGAACATGGGATTCTAGCAGATTGCAGAATTCAGGAAATAGTTATTGTACAGTCTTCTTGAAGAAGCGATCTAGGGATCTTTATGAAAAAAATATCCAGTCCTTGGTCCAAAGTATCAACCCAGAACGAGAGTTGGGTTTGCGAGCATGCAGTTGGAAACAACTGCGACATTCTGATCAAAGTTGTGCGGCATTGGCACAAATGTGTCTCTCAACCGAATGGTTGGTAGTGGGTGAAACAAATCAGCGATAAATTTGGTTATGCTACAGTTGAGGAAACATTCAGGATTTTGGGCATCCCCAAAAATTGAAGCGATTTTCTAGAGATGAGCCCAATGCCACTAAACATTCAACATGTGGCTCAAGGCGGAGACAGAATACCGCCTCCATCGGGCGGTTATTCCTCCTGCTTCTTTATAGCCTGATATTCCTCTTAGCCGTTGGATCAAGTAGTTGCAGATCAATGGCCTAGGTTCAAAGTGCATGTTGGTGGGTCCGGGGTATCTTCCTGGCTTCCCTAGCGGACCCAAAATCTTTACATTGTGGTCTCTATGTCCTCTTTGGTTCCACTTTTATTTTTTTCAAGTTCATGTGTTTTCGTGCCGCTTTGATCCTCGACCGTCAAATCTTGGTTGACTGTGCAAGCAGTTTTTTGGGCCTTAGGTCTAGTTCTCGAGCCGATGGCTTTTCCCCCAAAGCATAAAGTGAAAGCTAAATTCTTTGGCCCTCTTCTCCTTTGGGTTCGATGTATTTTATGTAATCTATTTTATACATATAAGTGAATAGAAGGATCGACTCTTGCTTCAGCAAAAAAAAGAAGTTAAACAATTAACATATGCACAATAAGATACAATATGAATGACTTATAAGTAATATGGCATTTACATGTTATCTCAAGGAAAAAATTTTCTCATGTCATTAACTCTTATCTTATAGTTGTTGATGGATATAGCCTTTAAAATTATGAGCCATCCTTGTCATTCTTATATTTAATGATGGATATATATTTTAAAAGCATTAACCTTGTTTTTTATTTTATGTACGATCAATTTAAATGGAACTTCTCATAATTTTATTCAATATTATCTTGTACAACTGGAAATAAAATTATGTGGGGGTGGTGTTTCTAGTGATTTTCAAACTTGCTTTAATTACGTAAATTTAGCCTATTTAAAATAAACAGAGGTGGTGTTTTTAATGATTTTCAAACTTGTTTTAATTACCTAAATTGAGCCTATTTAAAGTAAATAGTTGCACTAACCATCTGATATTCAAGTTAGTAACTTTGCTGGAGGGAATCTTCATGACGTCCACCATCTCTGAAAATTATGAAATATTAGCAGTACCTTGCACTAAATAGACAATGTTGGCATAAAATCTTTTATTGTGTTTTTTACTCCCTGTCACAAATTTATTGATATTTTATGATTCTTGGTTTCAATTTCCATGCTAAAACTAGATTCATCATGCCTACTAGGATTTTTAGTTCTGCATAGATCATATTTCTCACCTCTAACTGTATAAAAAACAAAGAGTATGCGCAATGACATGTAGTGACATGTGGGTGTCTATTTTACTCAATGAGATACTTGATTTTTTAACCCATTCCAATCCTACCACAATGAAATTAAGAGAGACAAGGACACAAGAAGGACTATCAATAAATGAAATTAGAGACTTTAGAATGCAACTCAAATTGTACCTGAATGTAACAATAAGTATTTGCAGTTGCCTGGTCAGCAATGAGCATCGAATCATAGAGTGAAAAATTCCTTTCATTATGAGAATTTGGTTACACCTACACTAATCCTCTATAGTAGTTCCTTCACTTGCCTATAGATATAACTTTAGAAACGATCATACTCCTACAATTCTTCCCTATATGGCTCATCTTTGTCCCCCCCCATTGATAGTTATTTTTCAAGGCAAGAGAATAGAACTCTCCAATTGCATCATCGCCTTTCAAAACAATGCTTGAGTATTTGTAGGTGATTGTCAAACCAGTCTCTACTCAGGTCCATGAAATCCTTGAGTTGTCTCCATCACACAAACCTCTTTTCATAATAAAATTATAAATCCCACGTTTGCATTCCTCATCCCTCACATACCAATCCTTTATAGTAGAATATTTATCATTACTCCATTGGTGCAATATACCTCCACTACTATGGCATGGAGATGATTGGTATCAGAAAATGGTGCAGTGAATCCATCAATATATGTCACACAACTCCTCTCATCTACAAAAATAATAGTCCTCTCAAACTGCTTGGTCTCCATCTCATTCATCCTTAAATAAGTGGATATTTCCATTGGTGACAAAGTGTTCTTGGGGATTTAATAGGAGCTATCACTATAAAAAAAATACAATACAGAATCATAGTTATCAGTAGAAGGAACAACCCTACCAAGCTACCTCCTAACTAGATCAAGATATTCCTGAATTACCTCTTATAAGGAATAAAATATAACCTTAATTGCCGATAGATTCTAACTATGCATGGTAGCAATGAAAACACTATCAAAAACAACATCTACAACAACATTGGCCAATCTCTTCTTTTATTCAAGGGCACGCCCAACTTTTGAAAATTATGAAGTAAGTCAGGGTCCACCTCATCGAAGCTCCTCTTCTTCTTCTACTCTCTGTTTAGGTTCAGAATAATAGCAAAGGTCTTGGAAATTGATGGGTGGGTAAAAGTTATCAGACCATTTGGGTTCTTCAATTTTTAATCATGGACGTAACCTTTGAGTCTAAATTGAGAAAGCCATTCATGTTCCTTATTTTTAGTTGAAATTAACCTAAGATTTGGAGGGTTATAAGGTTTAATGAATCTAAGTATATTCTACTTAAAATATAGTAACATTGTTTAAAACTCTACGCATTGAGATCTGAATCTAAGGATGAAAGAGAAAAAATTTTATGTTCATGATTACAAGAAATTTTAGTTTCATGTAACAAAGTTTGAGGAAGGTCTAGTATTTTCATCCTACTAGAAAACTGGCTTGCATCACTTGAGCCCTTTGAATTTGGGTGTGGTAGAGTCCATTACACCAACAATCAACCACTAAAAAAAAGGTGTAAAAATAAAAATTCATGCATTCTGACCCTAGAAAAGTTAGGGAGGAGCGAACTGATCTGTACAATAAGGACATGCAAAATGCTTACTTGTCCATTGCCTTTTGATGAATTGTTGGCCACAATCAAGATCTATATTATCATAATCATTAAACCCTTTGTACAATAGCAAAATGAAAAATGCTTACTTGTGCATTGTCTTTTGATGAATTGTTGGCTGCAATCAAGAAATTGTTGGCTGCAATCAAGATCTGCATTATCATAATCATTAAACCCTCAACTCTAGATGGAATTTATTCTTTGATTATATAAACCCTTGAAATTGTTTACCCATAAGAATAAAAATCATCTTTAGTAAAGAGGAAGAACTCTCCAGAGTCCAAATTCATACCCATGTACAAATGGCCAAAATCTCCACGCCCAATGACCTTGCCCTTCCTCCATCTAATTGTTGATGCTCTCCTAAGGTGTTTCCCATGTAAACTCCATCTGGGGTTCAAATCCCATGAAATCCATAGATCACGTTGATGGTCTTCCTTCTTCTGGGGCAGTCCTACAATGTGATGTTGTAATCTATGAATATTTTATTTGAACCCACACCTAAATTGGAAATGAAAAAGAAAAAGAATATTTATAATGGAAAAATTAAGAGAAATATTTATAATATAAAGTAAAATATATAAACTGCAATTGGGTTAAATGATTTATTTTTAATAAAAAATTGTTATTTTTGCGTAAGAAGCTAAATTAAAAACAAGAAGAAGAAGTTAAAAATGATATTGGTTAAATATGGCCTCAATTAATAATCAATAGTTAAATTAATAAAAGTAATAAAATTCAATTTGTTATATTTTTATTTTGTTATTAACTTGTGAAGAGACTTTGTTACAATACCATGGGCCAATACCATGGGCCAATAACATGACTTATCAATACTATAAGTCCAAAAATCATAACTTATTTCACAACCAAAATATTTTATAACAATATGAAAAGATTCTTATTCGTGGATATTCACCCCCACATTACGGGGGATATTATTAACTTGTAAAAAAAGCCTTTGTTACAATACCATGGGTTAATACCATGGATTATCAATACCACATGCCAAAAAAACATAAATTATTTCTCAATCAAAATATTTTATAACAATATGACAAGATTGTTAACCATGGATATTCACCCTCACTTTACCATGGATATTAACTTATAAATCGACTTTGTTACAATACCATGGCTTATCAATACCACATGCAAAAAAACCATAACTTATTTCATCGTAAAAATATTTTTTTTAATTTAATTTCACAACGTTTTTCTAATTGAATCTAGAAGGGAAAATGTTACAATTTGAGATATATCTAAACTCTCTTTCCTCATGACTACTAAAAATATTCCCATAGAAATTAAATTAAGGTTTTAATAAAATTAAGCTAAGATGGATCTATGCGGGTTCTTTATATATATATATATATATATATATATTTTATATATATATATATATATTATATATATATTATATTATATATATATTATATATATATATATATATATATATATATATATATATATATAACCAGAATAGATCCATCTTAGCTAAGGATCAAAGGGATGAGAGCAAGAAAATTGAATAATTATAATAGACTAAATATAGTGCATGATTTTTTAAATTTTTTCGTTATTTTATTTTCTTTGACATGATTGATCCAAAATATAGGTTTAATATTTTACAACCAATTAAGTTTTTCTAATTTAGATAATTTCTTAAACAGATCAAATTTAAGAGAGAGTTGGGGGGAGGGGGGGGGCGCTGGCTGGAGACAGGGAGGGAGATCGTGAAAAAGTTGGAGGTCAGAGAGAGTGATGGTGGGAGAGAGGGAGTGAGAAGAAGGAAGAGAGAGGATAGAGAGAGAGAAAGAGTTGGAGTTAGAGTGGGAGAGAGAGGGAGGAAAGAACAAAGACATAGAGAGATAGAGGTGGAGAGTGAGAGGAGTGAGAAGGGGGATATGAAGAGAGAGTGAGGGAGAGAGGAGTGAGAAGGGGGATATGAAGAGAGAGTGAGGGAGAGAGGAGAGGAGGAAAGAGAAAGAAGAGAAGAGGATAGAGATAGGGAGAGAATAGGAAGGGAGAGAGATGGAGACATAGAGATGGAGAAGAACATGGGGGGACAGATAGTGATAGAGTTGGATAGAAGAGAGAGAGAGGAAGATTGATTTGGGGGGGGGAGATAGAGGGAGGTGGGAGATAAGGGATAGAGAGGAAAGAAGATAGATATGAGGAGATAGAGATGGAATTGAAGAGGTTAAAAGAGGGAGGGAACAAGAAAAACATAGTGGGAGAAAGGTGGAGAGAGAGAGGGCGTGACCAGGGAGTCATGGAGAGAGAGTGAGGGAGAGAGGAGAGCGGGAGGGAATAGAGAGAAGGATATAGATAGAGATGAAGAGAAGGTGAAGAGAGATAGAAAGAGAAGGGGAAGAGAGGGAGAGAGAGGGTGTGTATGTTTGGGGGATGAGATAGAGAGAGGGAATAATGAAGAGACACAAATAAAACAATAGATATTATTTAGTATTATATAACCAACCTAGATCCATATTAATCTTATAATTATCAAGTGTCGCGAGGGATCAAATTTCTTGAGGTGCCAATATTTGCTCAAGTTTTTCACTAGAGAATAATTTTTGCACCACGAGAGATTGGATCCCTGTCGGGGCTTGATACATCCTGGGTTAAGATGGATCTAGGTCAGTTAATATGAAAATAAAGTAGTTTTTATTTGATATTATACTCTTCAAAATTAAAATTTCTCTTCAAATTAACTTCAAATTGGAACTACATCCAATTAGATTCAATGAATAGATTTAAAAAAAATACATAAATATTTTTTATTATTAAAAAATATGTTTTAAAATTACAAATTATTAGAGATAAATAATCCAAAGTTGGCTCTCCTATACACCATGTGAGGATGAAGAAGTTTTTAAGGAAGGATAACCTTTCAACCAATATTTAACTACCTTTCAATCCTCTATCACTTGTAAGTTTAGATTGATTGACACAATTAAGATTACTAACATAAAAAACAAATTCATATTACTGTAGTACTTGTTAGGTAGTTGTATTTTTGTTCTTATTCTAAATTAGTCAATCATGTTAGTCATTTTTAGTTGTATTACTTATTAGCTAGTCACAAGTTTTAACCCGCGACTAAATTAGTGATTTATGTTAGTCGTTTTTAGTTTGGTCACTTAAGATTGCTGATTTCTTGTAGTAATATTTTGGAGCACCCACTAAAGTGCTTCATTTTCCTCCTAGTTAATTCCATTTCTACTTTCCCAATGCTTCTAAAAGTCCTTCTCCAAAGTGATCTCTTAACTATCTTGGAGGGAAATTGATTACTTGATTGGAACCTACGGATTAAAATTTGATTAAGATCAAGGGGTGAAAAAGCTTCATCTTCTTCAATATATTATGCACGTTAAAAGCATATCAAATGATTTCCCTTATGTTTAATTGATACGCCAATCACTCAAGCATTTGTTAGGATTTTGAGACTTTTTTCAATGAATTTTTTTCTTCTAAAAGTTATGTTCTTAATTAAGGAAATTAGAGAAAATGTGAAAATGATGCAATGGAAGGATTTTCTATTTTAGTGCCTAAGAATTCCTTGCTAATGTGAAGGGATTGGTATTTTCTTGACTCAAGATTAGTCGCCTTTGACTTCCTAGCATTTCTTTTAATTTCATTGTTATTGTGTTTATATTGCTATCCTTGAAGTTGGTGATCTACTATGTGTAATAGGAATGACTAACTACTAAGCACTGCAAAGGTGATATTGATGGATGACTAAATTTAAATGCCCCTACTTGAAACTTTAGTATTACATGATCATGAAAAGAAATTATTAATCAATATTAAAGGAAAGATGATTAACGTGCAACGTTTCTTGACTTGTCATATAATTACTGCATTTTGGCCCCCAATGATATATTTGAGGCTACTTTTTGGTTGTTACTTCTGGAGGTTCCCTTTGGCTCAGAAAAACATCGAGGATAAATGTCCATTACATTGGCACTGGAAATCATCAAAGAGGAATTCACCAAAAGCAGTAGAGGACATGGGAGAAATTAGTACAATGACTGGATAACCTCTAGAGAAAGAGGCATCATAATTTCTTGCGTATTTAGATTCACTCAAAATTAACTAGTCACAAAAAGTACCTTATTTTTTTCTCGAATATTTTTATGTATACAGAAATACTAAAAATGCAATTTCAGACTAATTATTGAAACTAATAATTATCTCATAGTCATAACTTATAATTAAATAGTATATATGATTAATATTATAGGACATGACTGTGAGGGGCATTGTGACAATATATGTACACTTCTCATTGTATTAGAAAATCATCTCTCAGAGTGTGATATCCATTCAATGAAATGTACTCCCAGAGGCCATTGTGGGAATGAAATTTTTTATTTTAGTGGAAAAGTGGTGATATATTTTCTTAAGCCTTAGTGTTGTACTTCCCTAAGGTTTTGACACCACTCAAAACTAGCACCTTCATTCAACCAAGTGAGGTACTCATCTTGGAAAGTTGAATCATTTTGTCTCCACAATACAATATGTTGTTGGATGAATCTCATGATCCTAAAAAGATAGGTCATAATAGTGAGGAACTTTTACTTTGGGTAAAAGAATATCCAAATTTGAGGAACATGACTCGTTTAGAACACGCAATAAGGATATTTTTTACACTGAACTTTCTTTTTGTATTTGTTATCACAAGTTATCTACTAGCTGATATTTTGAACATGTAACTTAGTTGATATGATTGTGCCTAAGGTTTTGTTGAAGGTTGAATACTAAGTTCCTAAGGCTTCATTTTCTATCGTGACATTTTATTTTCTTTGTTTATACAGTTCATCTAGCTGCATAGTAGCCACTATTGAATGTTGAGTTATATGTCATATAAATTGTTTATAGTCTACTTTATTTTATATTCAAGCATTCATCATCTTTCATGTCTTATACTTTGTATTATATCTTCTTTCATTTTCAGGAGAGGAACTCAATATTGATGGTAGGAAGCAGCAATTGAAGAAAGAGGAGAACAATAACACTAGAGCAACAAATGAAAAATGTTGGAGAGAAGATAATCTCTCTAGTGATACCCTTAGAGCCAATATCTTGCATAAGACACGCTCATAGAGATTGATGGTCAAACCTTCAGAGTTGGTGAATTCATTTGCAATGCTTTTGGCAGCACAGTGATAATGTTTTGAAATGATGAAACAATATTTCATGTGTAAATTGTAGTCCAACCTACTTTAAGTTGGAAACTCATATTGAAATAATTGATATTGTATATAATAAAATTTATATGGTTGAAATAATTTTTATTTTCACTTGATATTATTTAGTCTTGTAATTAACATATATAACTTTGTGTTGTCATACTAGATAAACATGCACATTGTATGGAATGTTTTTTAAAATTTAGTTGCAAAATCATATAATTAATTTATGTTGATTAATAATGAACACATAAAATCAATCTAAAACTACTAAATTAGTAGTTTATATTAATTAATGATGAACACAAATGAAATGAATATATGACTAAATTAGTTATTTATAATGATTATGAAAGAAATTAAATGAAATGAATAGAAACTACTAAATCGGCCGTTTATATAATGAATATGAAAATACCAAGAAAAGATAAATTACTACTACAAATGATAATTTTTTATTAAAATGATGACTAAATTTTGCATATATACAAGTATTAGTAGCTAATTTACAGTATCTTATAACACAACTAAAATTTAGTCATATTTCTTTGGTCATTAATTGGTTTCAAATGATTACTAAAATTTGCATATCTATGACTATTAGTAGCTAATTTACATTATCTTATAACACGACCAACCTTTTGGTCATATTTCTTTGGCCATTAATTGGTTTTCTCGAGGATTCATATAGTAATATATTTGTTGTATATTTGGTCATTAATTGCAACAATTAATGACTAAACCAATGAAAAATTTATGACTAAATATACTACTAGATGGTAAAATTGAGGAAACTAATTATTGGCTAAGCTAAAAATGACTAAAAGTTGGTTGCATTATAAGATACTGTAAATTAGCTACTATTGGTCACCGACTGAAAAATGGTCATTTATATGCAAATTTTAGTTGTTATTTTAGTAACTAATTAGTCGTTTTGTACTAGTGTATAGCTTTGAAAGGACTGATTTTCAATGAGACCTCATAACCATTATTATACAAAAATTCCACCAGATGAATATAATATTCCCACTTAGTGGGTTGGTTCATGCAATACATATGCAAAATAACTTCTTGAACTCAGTTTACTCTTTCATACTAACCATCTCATTATGGGTGATATGTGGTACTAAAATTTAGTTGGGTACCCATATGAGTAAATTATGCCCTCCAAAAGTTTGAACTAAACTTTGGATCTCTATCTAAGATGACCATCTTGGGTAGGTCATGCAATTTAAAAGATTCTCTCATAAAAATATCAACCACTTGTGAAGCTTTATAGGTACCCTTCACACGAATGAAGTGAGCCACCTTTGTTAATTTATTGACCACCACCATTATGGAGTCATATTGTCTTTTTTTTCCATGGAAATCATGTGATGGAGTCAGGGAAGTCACCCCCCACTTTTATTCTAATATTTCATTTACATATGTGGACCTAGTTCATTAAAGTAGCATTAATTCTATGGTAATTTACTTAGTATATTGAAATATATATTCGAGCTTCATTCATGGTAGTTGTGCACATATGGTGGCATGTTTCATGGATATTGTGTACGTGATCTAGGGTTTACAATATGACTTGATGATGACATTTGATGAGTTCTTCTTTGTTTGTTGATGTCTATCTATGATGTCTCTATCTTGATGATCTGTGTCTAATAGTTTTGATTGGGTTGAATATGGAATGGTAGATTAATTAGTAATGATGTTAAAGTCTGGCGTTATGTGATCAGTTCAGTAATCTAGGATTGGTTCAATGATCTATGTATGGTCCAGCAATTGATTTAGTGTTACAATAATTCATTATTTAGTGATTAGTAGTTTGAGATCCGTATGCAGGTGTGATACATAGGGATCACCTACATATGCAATTTTATTTAGAACAATCACATACATATTCCGATATTTATTTGTGTCTATTGGGTTATGCATTCACTAGCTTGATGCTTTAGGAATTCAGTTGATTTACAGTGCTTCAATGACTCAGATCCAGTGTTTCAATTTTTCATGTTGTTTTGGGTTTATTTTTCATATGAGTCTAGTTTTAAAATGATAAAAGGTGGTATAAGGTTTGTTTGACAGGTGGATCTAGTCTGAAATATTCTGAAAAATAGTACACAAGGAGCTGATGGTTGTTTCCTTGAGAAAAGGGGTATGAGATCCCTTTTCGTAGGAGTTGATAAACAAGTTTAGGAGGTTGTATTTCCCTTCTAGTGGGTGTTGGAGAACGAGTGGAAGTTGTAGCCTCCTGCAGGTAGATTCCTTCTTACTATTAAGAGTGGGCATCAATACTAAATGTAATGAATAATTTCTTTATATAACAAGAAAGAAGACAAAGACAACGAAAATGGTGGTTTTCTCCCACATTGGGTTTCCACTTAAAATCTCGGTGTTCTATGTGTGTTTCTTATATGCTATGATTTTTCTATTCTTTACTACATACTGAAAAGTCTTTTATTTCCTAATGCAATGGTTAAAGATGATCATGTAATGAACACATGAAAAATTAGTATATTGGATATACGTTATTTTCTTTCTCTTAATTCGCATACATATGCAATTTTAATTTAGAACATTAGCATACACAAATCTATTTATAAAAATAAAAGTCAAAAGTGAATTAAAAAACTGATTCAATCCCCTTCCCCTTGCCTAGTATTTTTCCCAACAATCAATGAAAATTAACAGAAACTTGTCTAAAAATATGTTGAATACATTATTCATTAAGCACATGAAAGTGGTTGGTGTGTTCATGATCCTGAAAGGTAACACCATAAATTCATAGTGCCCATATCGGGTTCTAAATGTTGTTTTCAATATATCCTCCTTTTTAATTCTTAACTCATGATACTTGGATTAAAGATCTATCTTGATGAATACAACTACACCCTTAACCTTGTCAAAAAGGTCAACAATGTGGGGTAGGAGATATTTTTTTTATTGTCAATTTATTCAACTGTCGATAGTCTATATATAATCTTAGCATTCCATATTTCTTTTTAAAAAATAGGATTGACTCACTTCATGGGGATATGTTAGATTTGATATACCCTTAACTCAGTAATTCCTGTAATTGAATCTTTAATTCCATAAATTTAAGCATAGTCATGCGGCTTGGGGCTTTGGACACCAATGTTGTTTCTGGAACCAATTCTATGGTGAAATCCAACTCTCTCTTAGGAGGAAATCCAAGAATTTCATAAAAAATACACATGAAAATCCTTCACTACCTCCAGATATTCTATACTTTAGCTATTTTATTTAGGGTTTGATTCTCCACTTTTATTGTAAACAACAAACACATTTTTTTGGCTTCCTTTCTTAGTTGTATTGTTGATATTTGGCATAGCGAAACAGGTTTGGAAATACCCCTAATAGCTTGAGTCTCACTATTATCAATCATACAAGTAACGATTTTATCCAAACAATTACCCAAATATTTATGACCTTCTAGTTAGTCCATGCCTATCAGAATGTCATAAGAATGCAATGAAAATATATTTATAATAACTAAATTCTATTTTCCATTTAGGGCAATTGGGAAAGCTTTAACCCAGCTAGCGACCTATATTTTTGCACCTGTAGCCAATTGAAAGAGCCAAGGATTTGTAAATTTTCTTGCTACCAATCTACAATGTTCTATTCTCTTAGGACTATTGTAGCTAAAAACGGAACCAGGGTCAATTAAAGCAGAAAAAGTGCGGTCGAGGATTGCACCTTCTATTTCTACCATGGTGGATTGGTTATTTTCCTATCGTTCCTCCAACATTGCACTAATATGAAGAATATTTCTGTATATGTCATTGATGTTGGAAGCCTCTTGAACACTTTGAAGGGGTTGTACAAATTTTGTGTCATAGGGGAAATTTCTCAAAAGGCGGGGTTCACCACATCCCCAACATTTCAATGGATCTTTATCTTTCCCATTAAACACCTTGTTTGATTAAAATTGTTTGGAACCAACATGGGTTTGTGCCTATGATTTTTGAGACTTTCTATTATTCTTATTAAAATTTTGGCTCTTCCCTCCTTTGCCTGCCTACTTGAACTATGTACCATTTCCTCATTTTTTTGTAGCACATGTTCCTTCTTCTTATCGTACCATAATTTTGATTTATCATTCCTCTGTTTAGCTTGCTGGTAAAAAATTCTTGCTTTACGAATGACCTCATCTATAGAATTTGGATTATCATACTTAATGCTTTACTTGAAGGAAGGGAGAAGGAAGATGATAAACTATGGAATCTTCACTTTTTCTTATTTTATGTAAGGCACGTAACATAGGAGATGCGTAAATCCTGTTATTAATTCATCCATGGACATCTGACCCAGTTTCAAGTTGTGAATCTCTTTTTCCTTGTCATCAAAGTATTGTTTTGTTAGATATTTTTCGTTGAATATTCATTGAAATTCATTCCAGATAACTTATTTCCACTCCATATTATGAACGGTTTGAACTTCTTCCCACCATAGGGATGCCTTTCACTATAATTGCTATGGATAAATTAGCTTTCAACTCAGAAGTATAATCATAGACTTAAAAATAGTAATTTATATTTAATAGCTAGACTTCTTCCACCTCATTTGATTCCCATTGTACATTGGGGGTAGGATCCTTCTAAATTATCCATGTAACTCCACCTTAGAATTCTTTTTTGGAGGGGGTTGAATCCTGGATGAACTATGTTCTCCTTCATCAATTTTTTCTTGTTGATTTTATGTTTCCCCTTCCATTGTTTTTCAATTAAAAGTTTCTTCCATGTCTTCACTCTCCTTCATTGCTTCCATTGTTTTAGAATTTAACTTATATGTCAAGTTCTTAATTGATTGTTCTTGTTTTACATTCATTTTTAGTAATTTCTCATAACTCACACAGAGGTTAAACATTTCAGTTTGTAATTCCTTCATCATATTTATTAGTTCTCTGTTAAGGTCTTGATCTTTCTAATCAATATGTACATAAATATTCTTTCTATTAATATGAGCACATATGAGGCTCCATCGTGGCACCTCCTTTCTTTGTCCTCTTCTTCAAATTAACTATGTAAAATTGATTTTTCTTTTTGTTAGTTACTTTTTCCAAAAATTATGATTGACCAAAGGTCTTAGTTTTGAACCTCAGTTTTGATATCACCTGTAATAACCCCTACATGAAGAAATAACAAGGAAATAGATTCTTGTAGCCATGTTAATAGTCAAAGGGAAAACATGGTAATTTTTTTTAAAATAAAACATTTAATATATTACATAAGCATACCTAAATTTTTCTTGCTTCTAATATGGGTTGGAAATTCTCATATCTTTCAGTATTGTATAATTTATTTAAGTTTTCAATTCGACATCTCATTATTCATGCATATTTTCCTTTCTATCTACAACCACAAAACTTCCTATGGCATATTAATTTGATTATCTAGACCATGTCATAGTAGAATCTACATAAGGGTTATGATCTCCTCTTTTATTTTTAATCCCTTTCTTAGTTGCACTCATAATATATGTCTTTGTATTTTTGTGTAGTAAGCATACACCATTCTTGAATATAAATTAACGTCTCACTATAGTCATTTGTGACTAATAACAAAGGTGGAAAGACTTGTAATCTTATAGAAATATTTTTATATTTCATTGTAACATACAGTACACTATATATATATATATATATATATATATATATATATATATATATATATATATATATATATATATATATATATATATATAATATATATAATACATACATACATATATATATATATATAGAGAGAGAGAGAGAGAGAGTGAAATAAAATATAGTGACCTGAGCATAGTTTATTAATGCACTTAAACTTATTTTGTCGAGTATCCTTATTGTGATATATTATGTTTTTGATACTCCATTGCGACATAAGATTTGAAATTTCTTACCACTCCAAGTCTCCAGACTCTAAGTTATAATCCACTATGTTACATTCGAGGTGTTATAGATTGGGATTATTTTATAATTTATGCTATGATGGGTTGGCCTCATCTCCATTGTACATGTGTCATTTTCTAAGATCGATGACTAAAATTCAAGATGGTTAGTTTTGGGTGTAACCATCCTCGGACTTGGCACATCCCTCTCTCATTTGCACCTTCTCTCAGTTTTGTAGAGCTATGCAATGGAGGGTTTTTTCTTCTCTCTTTTTTTTTTTTTCTGGTTTTCAACATGGTCTACAACACATTCCCATACCTGTAACTAGATTTAAGTTCTTGAGTTCACTACCTTGTATTTTAATCACAGTCAAAGTTTAGCCATTTCAGGTAAGATATACAATTTCTATTCTTTTACTTATCCAACTAGTTTCAACGAGGATGGTTTCTTTTCCTTTATGATTTTCTTACTTCACTTGTTCTGGCATGTGTTTCCTTGGGTAGGATGCTCTGGAGACTGCTCAAGCCATTGTGGACATGATTGAATGCCAAATATAATGACATGTTCCATTTCCTAATTAATTCCCGATGGGAAGAGAAGCCCTGTATATGCCTTTTTAAAAAGATTGAAACCCTATATTTGTTTACTCACAAAACATATTGTAACATATATATATTTCTATACATGTCACACTATTTATACCACGTAATTCCACCCCCAACAGTGGCTGATGCAAAGATAACATAAAAGGGCATAAAGAAATGATTACAAAAGTGACTATAAAGTGATCACAAAATATATAATTTTATCTAGTTGGTAGAGGAAGGGGAATGGGGCTCTTTGATAAGCTATGGGATGATGCATTGTTTGGTCCTTCCTCATATAATGGATGAGGAAAACTTGGGAAGAAAACCACTACTGATTCTACCATGGTAATTGCCTCCACTCCAAGTTAGTTTCTAGTTTGTTTTCTTTTCAATGTTGTAAAACTACACACATATTTAAATTTGGGTTTGGTATGGAAAATGCAATTTGGTTTGTCTATTCCATGCATTTAATATTGAAGTTTCATGTATCTGGTTTCAAAACATTTCATATTATATTCTCAACTTTGAGGTGGAGGGTGTTGGCCGATAAAAGGTGTCTTTTAAAACTCCTAATTACCCCACATTAATTATCAACCCGCACAAGTCCTCTTATTTCAAGAGTGTAAACAATATGTGGATGCTATAAATTCAGAGAGTAATGTTTCTTAAATTGTAGTATAGATCTTTGACATAAGAATAAATGGATGCATCTAATAAACTCAAATTGAAATGATTAAAGGAAATATGACATCTAACTTCAAAACTCAATCCCCTGTTGAAATCAAATCATGTAGCAATTCAGATAACAACAGCATCAGCCAAGAGCACAGTAACAATAACTCACCTCTTCTTAGCTGATTCAATCGAAACTATACTCAATATCTATAAAGCAATATAAATAGAAATAATATCAATTCTGAGAGTCTAATAGCAATAATCAAACTCTTATAGATGATTAAATCAATGTGATGCACTATCTAAATAACTTACTCCATAATAAACATAACTCGAATCAAATGACAGCACTGTAAATTATAAACATAACATACACTACTTCAATACAAGGAAGCAATAAACAGCGAATAAAGTAAACTCACAAAAACAGTAAATTATCAAACCTACCAAACTTTATGAGAATTGGAAATATAACACAAGAAAGCAGTTAAATCCACTAGAGGCCAGGCCCTTAGGCGCCAACGAATACTGTTGAGCTACTTCAGATAATGCGAAGGAACAACAACTTCAATTATATATTAATCATCGAACTTAAGTAGCATTACAATATAATCGTGTTCTCCAACAGCGCAAGTCTATAATTAAATTTACAACTAAAAAATAACAGTGATTCCTCCCCTTTCTTCCTACAATCGCTTTCTTTTATAATCAGAAAGGGGTAAAGGGTAAATGGTAAATTTGATCCCTCAGGATCTCCCGATCCTAAGGGATTCGCAACCGATTGCTAACTTCAGACACCTTTCCTATTTCACATTGATCCCTCTAATTTTCCCTCAGCTTTGTCTGAAACCAACGTGTTCCTTCCTTTGTTTGTCAGATTTTGTTGTTCCATCATCAGGGAACATCAATCGTTCCTTTTTTCTCTTTCTTGCATAAAGAAGGGAAAAAGTTAGCTAAATCGTAACTGCAAATAATTCATATGTTTCTTACCATAATTCCTTAATATATTAGCGCATTAAGATATGAAAACAATAAGAATCAAGGAAAAAGGTAATGAAATTAATAGTAAATACATACCCATTTTGTAACTCAATAGAGGGAGAGTATTGTGTGAATCTAATCACTAAAACAACCAAATATAATTAGCTAATGAGACATACAATTTTCTTGTTATTTGTTCATTAAAAACATTAACTTTGAATTTATTGTGCATCAATGTATATCCATCTTAGGTTAGCCTTCATTGTACTTAAAAGATACCAATCCTAAATCAAGTTATAGTGTTTTGATTGAGTCTTCTAGTTCAAACTAAAAATTGGTTCATGCTCACATGCAGAGGCCTAACTCCACTTCAGAATTAGGAACTTCTAGTAATCTCTTAGTGAACTTTGTTGGATTTTATATATATAGATAAAATATTTTGCAGTTAGGCTAAGTCATAAACCCAATTTAAAGGGGGTTAGGAGAGGTCACAATGCAAGCATTTCTGCTCGAGGCCATCCACCTCGTGGTAGGGAATCCCGTGTTATGGCTGACTACCAAGAAGCTCAAGATTCATGCACCCCTATGCGACGAAGGTACCTTAGTGGCCATTCCTAGGAAAACTACCCTATAGGTGGTTGTTGTGGGAGGAAACTATATGTCTTTCTTACCTTCATCTAGATATCTCTACTTATGGAATTGGGACCCTAAAGGTAAGAAGCCTATTGGAAGGCCATCTAAAACTTAGTACTAGGATTGGTTTGCTTGTGTGCATAATTGTTAGGATGTTTCTAGTGAACGTTATTTGGTTAATGTCCAACAGTTTGGCCTTAATGTTCTTTCTATTAACTTAATTTTGTTAATTTAAATTATTCACCCTAGCTAAACATCATCATCATTAGTCATATCGTATTCATGGTTTGCTTCCTAAATGAGGTGAAATTTCTACTGTTGCTCGAAGAGTGCATGTCAGTGTTTAAGACCCTGGTACACCCATTGGTGTGGAAACTATTCCTGGTCCTGGTAGAAATTTTAATTCTAATCAAACATTGGAAAATGACTCATCTTCTCCTACAAATCTAGCTCTTACCGATTATTTGGGACCAGAGTTATTGTGGTTGAACCCAGACAGTTCAACACCTGCTTACACATACGTGCCTTTATCTGTATTTCCTATAGAGGATAATAATTATCGTTTGCCTTCTGATACAGACATGCGAGAACACAAAAAAATACAAATATAAACATAAACACAGAGATGCAACAAAAATAAATCTTCATTTCATTAATATCAAAGAATTGAAATATGCTTATAAGTAGAATGGAAATAAACTAGCTCAGGCGATGGCAGCTTATGTATAAGAAGAGATGTGGAAGCTACATGCCTCTGAACTATGTTACAATGAGGCTCGAGGGTCTTTTCATTACTAAACAATAAAGGGAAACTCTAAACAACCAAAACCCTAACCCTAAGAGATGGAACAACAAGAGTTTTTGGGCATTGTTAGGTTAGTTGGGCAACCAAATTCTAGGGGTTGTAACTTGGTCATATGATATTCGTTTGGTGGATGTGGTACCTCTTTATAAAGATATCTCTAAGTACTACAATATTTGCAGCAAGCCCCTACTTATGGCTATGCTATGGGGCCTACTGTAAACCTCAAAAAGCACTATTTAGGGGGTCAAAACAGATCTGTAAGTTGAGGACCCAAAAAATTTCTAAAAATAGTAAATGTTGCTATAATCAAGGAAATTGATGAAACTAACTAGAGGTCTAGGTGGAATAGGAAGGTGGCCACCAATATCCACCTAGATCAATCCTGCCCTCTTAGGAAGCAATGGTACCCATTGTGTGCAAAGCCTCCTTGAGGTGAGGAGTATTTTGTTAAAATTGGTCCTTGGTGAACCACTTTCTCTGGTGAAGGAGTTGGCTTACTTTGACGGCTCAGTATAGTTGTATCTTCTGCTAGAGATTGTTCTTGAACTGTGTGTCCATGATCCTGTATTTTTTGGCATGTTCGATGCAACTTGGGTTGAGTTCTATTGGTGCCATCTCGTCTACAACATCGTATGTGTCCAACAATGGGGGAAAGTATGGTCATAGCCGATCCACATTAAATACTGGGTGCAGGACAAGGAATGGTGGAATGTTGAGCTTGAATAATTTTCCCCTACAACCTTGGTGATGGTGTACAACCCATATTAGAGAAGGAGAATCTTGCAGTGGGGCAAAGTAAAGCGCTCCTTTTGCAAATGTAACCAAACTTTGTTTCCCACCTAGAACTTGTGTTTCAGCTGATGTTGATCATGACATTCCTTATACTTATTATTGGCTCTATATAACATGTCATGGAACTACTAGAAATGTACTAAATGTGCTCAATGAATCTATTATTCCTGTTAGATTCAGACTGGACATGAGTTGAATATGCCTGAGTAGCTACAAATGGTATGGCCACATCAATGGGACATAGTGGGTGGAATCCCAATCCCACCTAAAAGAGGTTGTCACCAGTTGAGCTATGGAGATCTCTATTTTAGTTGTGATGGACATAGGGGACGCTTTCATCCCACATGCATGGATGCTGAGTAGTACATGTGAAAAATGTGCAAGACCATCCTGTTGACGACCTTCATTTGGCCATCAATTTTGGGGTGGAAGGTTGTGGACTTAGTGAGCATGGTATCCAGCATCGACTAGAGGCTTGACCAAAATTTACTCAAGAACCTACTATCTCAATATGAGATACTGGACTATGGGATTCAAAAGTGTACCCACACTCATTTATAGAAGAGCTTAGAAATGGCTTATGCTGTGATATTCTTCTTGCAGACTACTAGAATGGCCATCGTAAAGAGTCTATCGACAACCATGAAAATGTAGTTGTTTCCGTGCTTAGTAGAAGGAAGGATGACATGTAATCCATAAACATGGATTCCTATGGCTAACTAGGAGTAGGAAGAGGAGTATAGAGGGCTTGCTTCTTGATTGTCGATTTGGCAATGGCACAGGCAATGTAGGATCTGATGTACTTACCAACACCTTGTCGACTGTATAATATCTTTTTATTGTGTCGAATGTTCTCCATAATCTTATGTAAAAGAGTAATACATTATATCCCATATTTATTATGGCATAATATACTCTTGTATCCATTTATGATATAAAGAGCTGTTATTTTGTAGATTTATATTATCCTACATTTAATATGTGAGAGTAATTCCTCCACATATCCAGGTATATAATAGGGTCAAGGGAGGCTCTTGAGGTATATACATTTTGTGATATCATCACATCTTATAATATGCTCATAACATATTGCTATTTGTATCAAGTTATTTGTAGTTTCTCTCTTTGTAAGATTGTATGAGATTTATGGAGATAATAGAAGACAATCTTCTCATGGATGTAGCCCAATTGGGTGAACCATGTATATCTATTGTATTATTTTTCCTTGTTCTCTTTCTGTTCTTATTTATATCTTGATATATTATTGGTTTTTTAGATAGATAACTATTTCAGTAGATTTAATATTCTAACATGGTATCAGGGCCATGGCTACTATGATCTAGCATCTTCTTTGAATTTAACCATTAACATGTATCTTCATTTTTTGTTACCTGGGCACTCATTAATTTTTGTATATTTTCCTTCTATCTGGTTGCCATTAGGCTTCTCTTCAGATCTAGGCCTGATTCTACATATTTGAGTTTTTTTTCTTATAACGCTGACTTTGCTATGTAGCTTTTTGCAACAAAAAAAATTCAAGGGGCTCTTGATTATTTTTCTATAAGATCTATATGGATTTTGGATTCTCCTCAAGGAGATATATCTTCTGGTTATAAGGTATGTGATTTTCGTCTAGTTGTTTTTGTCCTTTTTTTTCAGGGTGGAAGATTGGTCTACCAAGGGTTCAGATTAAAATTTCGGCCGAATAAGTGGACGCAGAGTGGTTGTGCCATTTCCGAAAACTGGTTATAATAAGAATTTGGAGCATTATTGGGTGTTTTTTGTCAGATCTATTACTTTATGTTCAAAATTCCCTAAAACTGAGTAGATATTTGGGTTCCTCTCGCCAATCTACCCAATTTAAAAAAAAAAACATCAGCTCAAACGAAGTATCAGAAGAAAAATTATCGTTGATTTAAGATTGATATTTTCTTAGGTTTTCTGGTGACGGCAAAATGAACTGCAAAATTTACAGTTTTCTATCCACTTTTTCTCTTATCATTTTTTGCATTTGGGTTTATATTTATTGTCAAAAATTCTATCATTATGACTTCAGAAGTAGCTTCTATCACTGAACTTGTCGGTTCTAACTATCTTGCATGGAAAAGGAAAATGATTGATGTTCTTAGGAGTAAGAATCTATGGAGGTTGGTTAATGGTGACCACAAGAAACCTAAAGATGCTCAAACCTTGATCAAATGGGAAGAAAAGTGTGATCAAGAAAGTGGGCTCATTGGTCAAATGGTTTTAGATAGTCTTCAAGTGAGTATTGAGGCAAAAGACAACTCAATTAAGGTATGGATAATTCTTACTTCTTTATTTGATAAATCTGATGATGATTCTACTTATTACCTTGAAAGTAAGATTCATGAGCTAGATCCTACAAATTTTGATAGAGTAAAATTCTATCTTGGTGAATTGAAAACCATAAATGAAAAGCTAAATAAGTGTGGTAAAGATTATAAGAAGACAAACACAGCTCTTATCATTCTTGTAAAACAAAAATTGCCATCTTGTTTTGACAAGTTCATCCAAACTAGGAATAGGGCTCTTGAATTGTCTCAAAGTATCACGAAACCTACTTTTGATGATTTATGTAAAGGGTCAATAAATGAAAAAGAAAGGCTGATTTCTTCAAGACAATTCTCACCTAATAAAGCTCTTATGGCACATAATAAGAATATTAAGAAAAATTTTAATAATTCTAAAGGTTCTTATTCACACACTCCTAATCATACTAATAATAATGGTCATTCTTGTCATGCACATCATGAAACTGGTAAGAGGAAGAAAGTGTATGATCCTTGTAAACATGGTGGTAAAAGTAACCATCCTAAAAAGAATTGCTTTGAAGCGAAATGCTTAATGGCTAAAGCTAACAAGAAATTTGTTAATGAATCTCAAGTAGCTTTATGTGCATCTGTTGTTTTGAATAGTAATTCTTCTTCTAATGTGGAATAGATAATGAATTCTGGTGCATCTAAACATATGACTGATAATGCTTATTTATTTACATCTTATGACACTAATAAGCACTCATCTCAGAAATTTTCTATTGGTGATGGTAAGAAACTTTCCGTAATTGGTTCTAGCATTATTAATGTTGCTAATGGTCAATTGGGAGATGTTTTTCATGTTCAAAACATGCCCATCAACTTACTTTCTATTTATCATGCATGTCAAAAAGGTTTAAATTTTGAAGCTTGGCCTGATAAATATGTTCTTAAAGATATCAACCAAAATTACAAAGCAGTCTCTTATGGTCCCGCTGATCATACAGTTGGTTTATATAAATTTGTTGATTTTAATTCAACTAAGAGACGACCCTTTTATTCCTATTTTGCTCATGTTGATGAACTAAGTCAATTATGGCATGAAATATTGGGTCACTTGAATTATGGTAAAATGAAAATGCTAACTAAAATGGTTCATGGTTTGTCTAATATTTCTTCTACTACTAGTGTTCGTGAAGGGTGTGTTCTTGGTAAACATCATAGAGAAATTTCTGATAAAGGTAAAGTGTGGAGTGCTAAAGAACCTTTGTAATTAATTCAAAGTGATATTTGTGGCCCTCTTGAATTTCCTTCAATATCTCATGAATTTTGGTACCTTTATTGATGACTTTAGTAAAAAATCTTGGGTTTATCTTTTGAAAAATAAAATTGAAACATATGTAAAATTTCAAGAATTTAAATCCATGGTTGAAAATGCATTTGGTAAGAGTATTAAAACCTTGCGATTTGATAATGGGGGGAATTTGTTAAGCAAGAATTTGATGCATATTTATCTAAACATGGTATTCGACATCAAAATATTTTTCCTTACACACCTCAACAAAATGGTGTTTCTGAAAGGAAAAATAGAACTTTATTTGAAATGGATAGATGTATGCTTTATTCTAAAGGACTACATAAGAAATTTTGGGTTGACGCCATCCATTGTGCTAATTTTATTTTAAATAGAGTTCGTACTAAAGTTGTTAAGCATGTTACCCCTAAGGAAAATGGAATGGAGGTAAGTTGGATATTAGTAATTTTAAGGTGTTTGGTTGTGAATGTTGGGCTCATATTCCTGATGAAAAATGGAAAAAGCTAGAACCAAATTCTCACAAGTGTATCTTCATTGGTTATGATGAGAATTCGAAGGCTTACAAGTTGTTTGATCCTTCTAATAAAAGTTTCATCATTAGAAGGGATGTTCAATTTCATGAAGTCTCTTCCCCACCCGAGTTTGTATAATCTCATGCTAGCCTAAATTTACTAATACCACATATTACTCTTATTCATGTTACTCTTTCTTTCAGTTATGAGCCTCTTATTGATCTTGATTCTTCCTCTCCCTCAATTATTCCACCTAAAACTCATGAAGCTCCTGAAGTGACTCTTGTTCCTTCTACTTTTCCTGTTTGGTCCCGAAAATATATTGAATCTGCAAGTAGTGAGGTCGGAAATCCTTCTGACACTCGTCGAACTAGATATAACTTTTCTCTTATGACCAAATTTTTGGCCACAGATGATCCTACTACTTATACTCAAGCTAAGGGTAAGCCTCATTGGGAACAAGCAATGTCTGTTGAATATGAATCTCTTTTGAGAAATAAGAACTGGCATCTTGTTCCTCTTCCTTTAGGAAATAATTTAGTTGGTTGTAAATGGGTTTATAAAACTAAGTTCACTATAGAAGGATAGATTGAAAAGCATAAAGCTAGATTAGTTGTATAATTTTTTAATCAACTTGAAGGTATTGATTATAATGAAACTTTTGCTCTTGTTGCTAAAATGAACACAATAAGAACCATTTTATCACTTGCTGCATATTATAAGTGGGAAATTCATCAAATGGATGTTAAAATTTCCTTTTTAAATGGTGATCTTGCTAAAGAAATTTATATGCATCAACCTCCTAGTTTTATTTCTGTTGGATCCTCAAGTTTAGTATGCAAATTACACAAATCTTTATATGGTCTCAAACAAGCATCTAGGGCTTGGTAGGGTAAAATTGATGCATATTTCTTGAATAATGGTTTTAAGCATTGTATATCTTATCTAAATTTGTATGTTAAGAACTTTGGTGATAATTTCCACATTACTGTTTTATATGTGGATGATCTAATTAACACTACCAGCCAGCTTGCATTAATTCAAGATATGAAAATTGCTCTTCAAAACAATTTTGAGTTGACAAATCTTGGTACATTGCACTAATTCTTGGATCTTCAGATATGGCATATGGCTGATGGTATTTTTCTCTCTCAGCCTAAGTATGTGATAAATTTATTGGCTCATTTCAATATGAGTGATTGTAAACCTTCTCCTTTGCCATTTCAATCCGATGTAAAATTAACTGTTGAGTGTACCACTCCACTGGTTTATGCTACTCTTTATCGTCAACTCGTTGGTAGTTTTATATATTTAACTCACAACAAATCAGATCTCTCTTTTGTTGTTAGTATGGTTTCTCGATTCATGCGACAACCTCGTGAAAGTCATTGGCAGGAAGCCAAGAGAATTCTACGATATTTACAGCGGACATTGCATTATGGTGTATTTTATTCGAGCAGTGCTACAATTTTACTCACTGGTTATACATATTCTGGTTGGGGAGGTGACAGTTCTGATCGATGGTCAATTGTTGGTTACATATTTCAACCTAGTTCAGGTCTGATCTCTTGGTCCAGCAAGAAGATAAAGACTCTTTCTTTATCTTCATGTGAAGTAGAGTATAGAATAGCTAAAGAATTCGTTCGGTTATGACATGTTCTTACCGAGCTTGTTTTGGTTCTGAAATCATCCACTGTGTTCAAATGTGACAATCAGGGTGGAATTCATCTTGCTTATAATCTGATATATCACTCCAAGATGAAGCCTCTCGACCTTCATGGTCATTATATTCAAGGTCTTGTCGTTGATGGTATTCTTTCGCTGGAGTATTGCCTACCGAGCAGCAAACAGTCGATATCTTCACCGAACCCCTGACATAAGAGAAGTATGTGAATCTTAATTCCTTTCTTGGGACGAGGGAAGTTGTCGTCAAGGGGGAGAAATAATTACTCCTTCCTTCCCTAGTGTTAGGATGGGCCCTTCTCCTACCCATTATTAAGGGGGAGTGTTGGAATATATTATATTCCTTGGAAGGTAATAATATCTTTGTATTATGTCAGAAGTTGTCCAAAATCTTATGTAAAAGAGTAATACATTATATCCCATACTTATTATGGCATAATATACTCTTGTATCCATTTATTATATATAGAGGTGTTATTTTGGAGAATTATATTATCCCACGTTTAATATGTGAGATTAATTCCTCAACATCTTTGGGTATATAATAGGGTCAAGGGAGCCTCTTAAGGTATATACCATTTTGTGATACCATCACATCTTATCCTGTGCTCACAACATACTACTATTTGTATCAGGTTATTTGTAGTTTCTCTATTTGTAAGATTGTGGGAGATTTATGGAGATAATAGAAGACAACCTTCTCATGGACATAGCCCAATTGGGTGAACCACGTATATATATTGTATTATTTTTCCTTGTTTTCTTTTTGTTCTTATTTTTCTGTTGATATATTATTGGTTTCTTAGATAGATAGCTAGTTTACTAGATCTAATATTATAACAGTACATGCACACAATGTGCAATATCATCCTATTGACAACCTTCATTTGGCCATTAGTTTGGGGGTGGAAAGTTGTGGACATAGTGAGCATGGTATCCAACATCGACCAGAGACTTCATGAAAATTTACTTAGGAACCTGTTCTCACGATATGAGATAACGGACTATGGGATCCTAAAGTGTACCCACACTCGTTCAAAGAAGCCCTTAGCAATCGCTTATGTTGTGATATTCTTCTTGTAGGCCGCCAGAATGGCCATCTTAGAAATTCTATTGACAACCTTGAAAATGTAGTTGTTTCCATGCTTAGTAGAAGGAAGGTTGACATGTAATCCATAAAGATGGATTCCTAAGGCTAACTAGGAGTAGACAGAGGAGTATAAAGGCCTTCTTTCTTGATTGTCAGCTTGGCAATGGCATAGTCAATTCAAGATTTGAAGTACTTCCCAACACCATGTCGAAAGTTTAGCCAATAAAAATACTTCTGTAGCACTGCCACTATTTTATCTACTCCAAAATGCCCATTGATCCAGCTATAGTGCGCCTACAAAATAATCTTGGCACACTCGCTCAAAGGAAAATAGAGGTGTCCCGGGAGGCTTAACAGTGTGCCCTGGAGGTGAAAATATGGAACTTGATTTCCTTCTAGGAGAATCTTTTATGTTTTGGCGAATTCTAGATCACTCTTGTAAAGATGTAGCCACCTCGAAGTCTAGTGTCCACAAGAGTTGTGCACAGTGGCCAGTGTCATAACCAGTGGTCGACTAAGGTAGTCTGCAACGTTATTGGTATTTTCCTTTTTGTACTTGATGTTTAAATTGAATCAATGCATATATGTGGACCACTTCTAATGGTGATCGTTATGTAACTTTACTTGTGTCTATATGAACTGCAAGGGTTCGTGGTCTATGTGGATGATTTTTTCCTTCCCCGGAATCTAATGTTTCTATTGTCAACAAGCTTGCACAATCGAATACATCTCTTTGTCATTGTGGGATAATTTTGGACCATGCCAAAAAGCGTCTCACTGTGACATACCACCAGATGCCCCTATTGAGTAAGAAATTCCCTAATGGCATAATAAGACGCATCTATCTTAATCTCAAATGATTGTTGTAGTTCTCATAATGTGAGCATTGTTTTAGAAGTAATTGAATTTTATTTTTATTAAGAAGTAATTGATTTGTTTTTTTTTGGGCAATGGGCATTGAAATATTTTATTATGGTCAATATAAAAGTTATTTTCCTTTTTATCTTATATCTCCTTATATATATGAATTTAATGTTCAAATAAGTTATTTAAGTAATGTATTGATATATTAAAAAAAATATATTTATAGATCTTCTTCATATTTAGAACTGAAAATATGAGGCTTACTGTGAAGTCACTTTGTCATGTGAAGGTTAGTGGGAAAATTCCAATCTGGGTACAATCCCCTAGTGATTTTTGATAGATTAGTTGTAGTTTCTCAAGCCAAAGGTTAAGCCAGTAGTCACTCTGGAGGAGACAGACAACTTGACCCAAAAAAGAAGTGAAAATATGAGAGTTTTTTAATTTCATGTATTTATAAAGTTGAGATAATAATTTATTATTATAAATGGAATAGTAAATATGAAATATTTTTACTACATATACTACAAACTATAATCATGAAATATCATGAAATATAAACACAAGATACCTAAAGTGGACCCTTGCTTCTTTCGTTTTTGCATGTATCATTTTCAAATCAAGCAAAATGTTTCACATCTATATATACATGGTGTTGGGCGACATGGAAGTTCCCATCTTTATATATATGCATGGTGATGGGTCAAAATTTTGATTTTGACATGGAAGCTCCCATAGTATTTTGTGTTGAATTTCAAAATATTTCTTTAAATTTAATAATAAAATAAATAATAATAAGAAATTATAAATTTAAATTCATGATAACAACAATCAATACATGGAACACATTGCATAGATTTTGATTAATTTATTAAAAATGATTATGTTGCTTTTAGTACGAAATCAAAGGTGGTGTAGAGTCGAGATGTTGGAAAGTTGTGGCACAGGCAATTGAGTCACTTGCATCATGCAACTTTGAAAATCATGCAACAATTCTCTACTAGTCTTCCCAACTGTACACTTGAGCAAGTTGATACATGCAAGAGGTTTACTTTGGAAAAATACAACAAGGATTCCTTTCATGATAGAGACAGTCGAGCAAAGGCAATTCTAGAGTGAATCCATTCAGATGTGTGTGGACAATTCTCAACATCATCCACATCCAAACATAGTTATTATGTTATATTTATTGAGGACTTTTCTCGTAAATGCTGCACATTTTTCATGCAAAAGAAGGATCAAAATTTCACAAAGTTTTGATAATTTAAAACATTGGTTGAGAAAGAGTCTAGCAAGAAGGTTAAATCTATGAGGAGTGATAACGGTGGTGAGTGTTGTCCCTTAAGAAACCAATCTTGGTTGTGTAGAAATTGTGCTTAAGACATTAATGTTTATATTCTTGTCACTTATTTTTTTGATGTATCATCAAGTGAAGGGCCTAAAGGACCTAACTTTTCATCCTTAATAATGAGGTGATATGAAAGTCTCAAAATGCCATATGATTGCTGAATATAAATGCTGAGTGAGGAACGCTCTAAGAGGTTAGATACAATATTTTGCTTTTCACAGAAACTATTATCTGTAACGCTTTGAGAAGTTAAAGACAATATGTTGTTTTTGATAGAAACTATTATCTGTAACTTGGAAGAAATGTAGAAGTAGAGAATTTAAGTATAGGAGCGCTCTTTTAAGGAATTTTAACTTCATTCGCATAAGTAAACAAAGACCTGCAGCTTCATTACCATACTTAAAGAAAGGAATATACATGATGACACATAAGAGAGAAATTACAAATCATACCCAACAATGGCTAGAAAACTCCTCATTCTTTCATTAATAATCAGTTTTATCAAGAATACAATAGCCTAGTCTCCAGGTCCTTCAAAATTCGAATCCTTTTTCTATAATTTTCCCTCTTTTTATACATCACGGGGTAGTTGATAATCACCAAAACTGTCAAACTGCTTAATTATCTCCTAACTGTCTAAAGTAAAAGTCATTACAAAATATTACATTGGAGGATAAAAGACACCTCAAGAAAACAAAATAACAAGAAGTAACATAAATTAGAATATGACTGGTGATGGCTGCTCACTATTCGAATCTGTGGCTTGAGTATGTGGTCTGATGACAACTAAATCGTTTTAACGTAGCAAAGATGCATCTTCACAAAATTCAGTGTGTGGACTTGTGGGTTATGGGCCCATGTATATATCAGAAGTGCTCTAATTAGTGGAATCACAAAGAAACCTAACCAATCGCCATTCATTTGGAGTTTCAGTCATCTACCTCTAATTTTAATTAATCTACTAAAACAGTGGAATTAGTTGATTTACGCGGAATATGGAAAACCTTTAGTTACTATGAAACCAAAGGAATTAAGACTTCGATTCATAATATTATCAGGTCTACCCTTTCCACAAACCTTTTCCTTCCCCACGGAATTGAAAGGAAACAAAACTGCAGTTTATAGCTTCTCGGGTCTGAAATTTATAATAAAGCCCATGCACTTTTTGACACGATATCTATTAGATCTCGTCCCTTCTTGATGAGCAATTGTGATTGATCTAGACTTCAACGGATTAAATCACATTCCATAAACCATCGCATCCATTTTCTGGATTAAACCTCATCCTTGTTAACCACGTGATTACCTTCAGATCTGTATCCTTCAAGTGGACGACCCCGATTAACTGAGGTTTTAACTCAATCTTATAATTTCTCGCATCTGATTTTGGAGTTATCCTCCATTCTTGTGAGCACGCGATAACCGTTAGATCTGTTTCCTGTCGATTGGATGGCTAAGATATTCTCCTCGGTTTTTCACATTCAAAATCCATCAATAATATAAAAGAAATCACTTCTTTCGGATTTCCGCATTTCCTTTTAATTCTGTTAGAACATTGTTGGGCAATTTATTGGGCTTAAATTGCTGCATTAAATATCGACCAGGGAAACGCGTAGGCTTTTGATGATGCCAGCACTATATGTGCAGGAGTAGGCGACTAATTCTATGTCTAGTGAAATTATTTAAGATTCAATATGATATGCAAGGGAAGAGGCTCCTAACTAAGGAGATCCTGGTTGTCCTTCCCTATAGTATCATAGAGAAATCATAAAACTAGAAACTTAAAATGCAAACAAGGGATGAACTTTAATTGTTGTTTAGATTCAAAGAGAGAAAGACTAACTTAGTCTCTTGATTGTTCTCTCTTGTACTAATCGAAACTACACTAAAATTCATCCATAAGAGTAAACTAAATGAAATAACTTTGAAACATAAAAGCAAAAAGATGAATTCCAATTGTCATACAAATCAAATAGAGAGAGAGAGAGCCTAACTTAGACTCTTAGTTGTCCTCTCATATGTTGATAAGACTCTAATTGAAAATTCATTCATCAAACCAATCCAATCCTCAAACATCAAACATCTAAGCAATTAAATGAAATAAGATCTAATATGAAACAACAAGTTCCTTTGCTCCTTCTAGAGTGAGCTCAATTCTCCTAGGAACCAAAGTGACAAGCCATTCCATATACTACATTAAGGTAACTTCTATCTAAAACTACATAATGGAAAACTATTTCTAAAACTACATAATGAAAATATATGTCAAATGAAGCTTTATTCCATCATCAATTGGATACAATGCTCTAAGAGTCCTCCCCTTTGGAATGGAGGAGGTGCTCCTATTTATACAAAAACTAAGATAACAACCTCATAAATGTAGACCCACTATTCTCTCCTTTGACCCACATATTTCTCAACCAATGATGACACATAACCCTATCCTCCATGATCTCCTCCATGAAGCTTATCTTTTCAAATTCGAATTTGATCATTCATGGCCACATAAAGATGCCTTGGAAGCTTCCTTAGAACCTACATATGTCACCAAAACAACCCACTTTCCATATATAAAGTAAAATATATTATTTTCTAATATTTAATCAAGAATTTCTCTTAAAAATGCTTAAAAATAAACAATATTTGGAAAATATAAATGAGACCCATTAATGGTGAATAGTAGGAAAAATGGAGTGACAAGGTGATGAATAGTGAGCGAAATGATGGAAGCATAGGTGAAAAATGTATGGTAATGAGTGCCATTTTTGGAGCCCAACAAACATAATATTTTTTTTTGCGATAAAACTAAAAATAAGATTAAAATGACAATGGATGCTACAACACCTAGCTCCACCTAGGGATAGTGCTTTTGGCAAAGAAGCACTAAGAACCGCAGATTAGTGCCTTCACCTTGGGCATAGAGTCATATATTGCTTAGCCAATTTAAATTATATGGAATTTGTACAATGAATTCACTCTAGTATCTACAATGACAAGATGCTTATGCTTTAGAACTTGAAACACTATATGAGGTATGGCCCATTGACAGGCAGCTGTAAAGTTTTACCATCAAGATTCTCCAAGAAGAATGTATTATTTTCCCTGGCTTCTATAATTATGAATGGGCCATACTAGACAGGATCAAACTTCCCATGTTTTCCCTATATTCTCTTCTATTATCCCACCTTAATACCATGTCTCCAACTTTAAAATCAATTTCTTTGACCTTTCTGTCAAAAATACCCTTCATCTTTGATTGATACATACTCAAATTATCTCTTACCTTATCCCTACATTACTCAACTCCACTACCTTATGCATCCTTCTTATCAGAGCATCGGGCTTTTCTTTGCCTCTTGAATCATTGTAATCACAGGCTTCACAAGCTGAACTGGGAACAAAGCTTGAGTTCCATACACTAACTCAAAAGGTGATTTTCCTGTAGACCTTATTGTAGTCACTCGGACAGCGTATAGATCAAACTTTAATTTTGAATCCCAATCTTTATGATTCTTTGCAATTGTTTTCTTAAGAATTATCATCAATGTTTTGTTAGTGGATTCAGGCAATCCATTTCCTTGTGGATGATAAGTTGTTGAATGAGATAAAATAACATTATACTTCTGACAAAAAGCAACAAACTTACTTCAACTGAACACTTGAGCATTGCCTGTTATGATTTTGATAGGGCATCCAAATATGCTGAAAATATTGTCCTCTAAAAAATTCATCACCACCTAGTCATTTTCCCTTTTAGTAAGTATAGCTTCTACCCACTTAGTGAAATAATCAATAGCTATAAGAACCCACTTCTGTTGTCCACTTGAAGGTGGGTTAATTTCTCCAACAAAATCTAGTCCCCATTGTCTGAATGGTTCTTCTATGAAGACTGGGATCAAAGGCAAGGGAGCAAACCTCTTCTTCTCAGCAAAAAGCTGACACTTCTGAAAACTTCAAACTTATATAATAATATATATAATAATATATATATATATATATATATATATATATTATATATATATATTATATATATATATATCACCAAATAGGGTGGGCCAATAAAACCCCGATTGGAGGATTTTATGTGCAATAGCTTTCCAACTATAATTTCAACCACATAAATTCTCATGATAATCTTTAATGGTCTCTGTAAATTCATCCTCTATTAAACATAACAATAAAATTCATACAGGATCCTTCCAATACAATCTACCCTCAACAATCACATATGGTTGTGCTTCGATTTTTAATACTCTATATTTTGTTCTATCCAAAGATTTAGGACAAGAGAGAAAATATAAGTAATGGACTATGTGTTTGTACCATTCTGAACATAAAAACCTATATCAGATCTTCATACTTGGATTTGTTTTCTTCACCTTCTTCAATTATTTCCTCATTTTCAGGTGTTAGCAAGTTGATTCCCAATGCTTGAAAATTTGACTCTATCAACATCTTTTCCAATCCCTACCCTTTCACCAGCATTGTGGGCTTTATGTCTGCATCATACTCTTGAATCTTGGTTATCCATTTTCCTCTTTTCCCTTTACATCACTCTGGACTAAGACATACTTTACTGCAACATTTGGCACATAAGCAATGATCTGTGACTGCAACACATAAGTCCTAAAGGCCTTTAGGGATTTTACCAAAGCATATAGGGATTTTACCAAAGCATATACCTATTTTTCAAGAATATTATACTTTAGTTCAGCATCACTGAGAATATTGCTAAAGAAAGCAACTGGCATCTCTTTTTCTTCATCATTTTTTTATAACAGAACAACAGCTATTGAATTAAATGATGCAAATCAAAAAAATTGAAAAGGCTTTTGATAATCATGGCTAATTAAAATGAGATTTGCTTGTAATGCTTCTTTAATCCTGGAGAATGACTCTCTGGATTCCTTTGTCCAATGCACCTCATTTTCCTTCTTCAACATATTGGTAATTTCTTTTACAATTTTAGCATAATTGGACACAAACCTCCTTAACAAAATTATTTTTCCCAGATATATTTGAATGTCTTTCTTACTCCTGGGTAAGGGTATTTTCTGCACAGCTTGCACCCTTTGCTAGATCTATCTTCACTCCATCTCTAGAAACGATGTGCCCCAGCAGTTTGCCCTCTTCTAGAGCGAAAATAGACTTCTTAGGATTCAAAGAAAGCCCAAATTTCCTACATTTCTCAAAAATCTTTTTAAGATGGTCCAGATGCTCTTCATTAGACTTAGAGAAAACAATGACGTCATCCAAGTATATCACTACAAACTTATCACCTACAAATGCAATTTCCATAGCCCTCTGAAATGTTGCACCTCCATTCATCAACCCAAAAGGCATTCGAACATACATGAAGGTTCCCCAAGGAGTTGTCAATGCGGTCTTTTTCTGATCTTCTTTATCAACAACCACTTGGTTATACCCAAAGAACCCATCCATAATTGACATTATGAATGATCATGTTACCGTATGCAGCACATGAGCCATTTTAGGTAATGGATAGTTATCTTTCAAGGAATCCCTATTTAGATTTCTGAAATCCACATATAATCTTATTTCTTCATTTTTCTTCCTTACAAACATTAAATTGGCCACTCAGTCAGCGTACCTAAGCGGAACTATTATCTTGGCATCAAGCAACTTTTTGACTTCTTTCTAAATCAATGGTAAAAGCAGGGGGTTTATCTGCCTGAGTTTCTACTTAAATGGTTCAATTCCATCTTTCAAGGGAATCTTGTGCTAAATAATACTTACATCATATGTTTTGAGATAATCATAGGACCAAACAAAACTTGAAAAGCTTAATATATATCTCCTTATAATTAAGTGGAACTCCATTATATAATTTGACTAAATTAGGCTCCTTCTAGGTTCTAATATTGTGATCTTGATCTGTTCATTCTATGGAATTTTCTCTGAACCAAAAACTACATCATTGGAGTTAAAAAGTATTTCAAGAGGAACAAGCCCCCTTGGAAAAATATTATCTTTCAATTGAATAATTTTTTGATTAACTATGGAATTTTTAAAACCACTTACTTCTGCACCTTTTGCTGCTTCATCTTCATCTTGATCAATCTCAATGCCCTGAAAATCTTCAATCATAGTCAAGAATTCCTTAATCTACTGATCATCCTCAAAAATCCGCCAGTGTTTTATATTATCCAGAACAGAAGGCCTGTGCCTCATTTCAACCTCATATCTTAGCTTTGGATTTATAGGAGGCCTAAAAGTACTGGTAGCCATAGCCAAAGAGTCTACTAATCTATTTCCATCTCTTGGAATGAATTGTATGTTGAAACCCTCAAAGAAATTCTCAACCAAATCCCACACTTCATTTATGTGTGCCCTAAGCCTAGGGTGTTTTTTTTATAGTGGTTCTTTATTTTCTTTATAATCAGATTTGAATCTCCAAAAATAGAAATTCGCTAGACTCCCATTTTTTTTTCTATTTGCAGAGCAATGATCAAGTATTCATATTCTACCACATTGTTAGTTGCTGCAAACTCCAATTTAAAAGAAAAAGGGATCATATTACCTCCATGTGTAATTAAAAGGAAACCAACACCTATTCCTTCTTTAGAATAGGCTCCATCAAAGAAGCACTTCCACACCCCTTTTGTTTGCATCTCTGTATTTACACTGGTTGAAGTAAGCTGCCTCTAGTTATCTTCAGCCAACTCTGCTTTGGCATGCAGCATGAAGCAAGAAAATTCATCTTTCTCTTGGCTATATACAGGTGAATTACTTGCTTCATTCTTTGTGATTTCTTTAACAAATCTTATTTCTCTGTACAACGTCCTTTCTTCTCCACCAAAAATTGGTATGATAGCATAAGTAAAATCCATTTGAAAAACACCACCCAAGTTAGCCCCCCATGACCTAGATAGAAACATTCCAAACCTAGCAGGGATATCTACTACCACTACATCCATTACCAAGCTTCTAGCTGGGATCTGGGCTAGTGAAACCACCTTATCTTTAATGAACCCCAGACACTTGACTTTATTTGAATAAAAATAATACAGGTCTTTGTAAGGTTTAGTAACTTGTAGGTTTAGTTGTTTCATCATTGATAGTGGCATAAGGTTATGTGAAGCTCCTGAATCAAACATACAATTATGCAAGAGGAAATCATGAATCAATAAAGAAATGTACAAAGGAGGTGTTGAAGAATCTACCTCCTCCACACATGGACCAAAAACTGCTACTGGTTTATCTTCTTGAAGATTCATAGTGTCATTTACATTCACATTCTGAGATAGGTTGATAAACTCAGTGATCTCTCTTGGATAAACTAGTGTTTTTACCAACTCTGTGAGGGGCACCTGCATTCAAATTTTTTCTAACTCTTTAGTGAGACTAAACACATGAACCTATTTAGTATTCCTTTCAATTTCATCTTCAATTGTCTTCATCATTGAAATCTCTTGTGGAATGGAAACAATTCTTTCTAAAGGAATTTTTTCACTTTTATCTTGAGAAGACTAACCTTTAAGTATTTGAGTCTTGATATTTGTATTTTGTTGTTGCTTTCCTTTATTTAAATTTTTTGTAGGCTGTGGTTCTTGTGGAGTCGACTTTTGTAGGGGAGCTAGAACTTGCTGCTCACCTTCATTTTTTTGAATTCTAGATCTTTTCTTTGATCTTAGGTCATATTTCTTATGTAATTCTACCTGCATAAAATGAGTAAACTGCTTCCAATATTCGTCAATTTCATTCTTATCATAAATGGCATCTGTTATAGTGTATTCTTCTCCCTCGACACCTAGTTCATATTCATCTACTGCATACAATGTGGAATATGATCATCATGGTCCTTGGAATGCTCCTGTACTTCATCAGGATCTGCCTCTAAATAAAGTGGTGCTTGAACTTGATCTTGGTCTTTTCTCTCCTTCTACAAAATTTGTAGAGGTTTCGTTCTATATTGAGGGTTAAAGTTTTTGTTCTATTGCTCTTACTTCTAAGAATTCTTACTCTGTAATTACAATTTAATCAATTTATTAGACAAATTTTAAATTACATTATTCATATCCTCTAATGTTTGAATTTGAGAGGATTCCACTTTAGCCTTTCCTTTATATTGGGTAGGTTGTGCTTCTGGTGCTTTACCTATAGCCACCATATTTGCTTCTATTTATAAGGCATAGGTTTGGATCTGATCAAGGGTTGTGGATCTTCTCTCCCTCAATGTGAACCGCAAATCTAATTCAAATGCCCTTGCAAAAGTTATTTTTGCAGCAATAGGAGGGGACTTGATCTCCACTGGAAGACTGTTGTAAAGTTTATTGAACCTTATGATGAACTCAACAACACTTTCATCAGATTTCTTCTTAATAGCATTAAACTCTGTGAGTGAATACCCATGGTCGCTTTTCTCTCACCATCTCTGGGTGAACAGGCACTCCATCTCTTCCCATGTAGGAATAGAGTTATTAGGAAGCCCTTTAAACCATTTTCTTACTTCTCTATCCAAGGATTGCACAAAAACTATTAAAACAACATCTAAGTGTTCAACATTGAGATTTTATACAAAATTACAAAACACTGCTATATGCTTCTCTGATGTTCATTCATCCTCCCTCGAGCAATGAGGAAGAATTTTTAAGTATTCTTGAGGCATTTGAATCAACTGTTGTGGCAAATGAATAGGTGCATACCTATTCAACAAGAATGCAAGTGCTGCCATGTTTGTTCCTGAACTTACTAAACCCTGAGTACCAGCATATGTAGAACCTAAATTAGGAGTAAATGAAGTTTGAAAAGGTGGCAATGTAGTTATAGGTTTAGGTTGAATAACTATAACAGATACTGAGAAAGAAACAGACTCTAAAGACTGTTCTTGATAATTGGTTTCTTGAAATGAAGTGGATGTAAAAGGTAGCTCTTGGTCAATAAAAGTTGAATGTTTGGATGAAAGATGTGTTGAACTACTGCTAGGTGCAGATAGTGTAGGACTTGGTGTAAATGGAGTTTTTAGCCTTCCAGCCCTCTTGGAAACTAGTCTCTCAAGGTCTGAAAGGGCTTGAACATTTTGTTGTGAGGTATCTGACCTCGTATGAGGCCTCTTTGAAGCCAAAGTTATTGTTTTCTATTCAATACAACCAAATATTTCCTTCTCACTAAACAACCAGAGGAAAATATTAAAAACCCAGGGAAAAGTGTTGTTGACTTCGTTCCCCAGTAGCGACACCAATTAATGTTGTCCCATAAGAAACCAACTTCTTGGCTATTTAGAAATTGTGCTTAAGACATTAATGTTTGTTATTCTTGTCACTTATTTGTTTGATGTATCCTCAAGTGAAGGGTATGAAGGACCTCACTTTTAACCCTTAATACTTAGGTGATATGAAAGTCTCAGAATGCCATATGATTGTTGAATATAAATGTTGAGTGAAGAATGTTTTGAAAAGTTAGAGACAATATGTTCTTTTTCACAGAAACTATTATCTGTAATGCTTTGAGAAGTTAAAGACAATATGTTTTCTTTATAGAAACTATTATCTGTAACTTAGAAGAAATTTAGAAGTATGAAAATTAAGTACATGAGTGCTCTTTTAAGGAATTTTAACTTCATTCACGTAAGTAAACAAAGACTTGTAGCTTCATTACCATACTTAAAGAAAGCAAGATACATGATGACACATAACATAGAACTTACAAATCATACCCAACAATGTTTGGAAAGCTCCTGATTCTTTCATTAATCATCAGCTTTATCAGGAATCAATAGCCTAGTCTCCAGGTTCTTCAAAATTCGAACCCTTTTTCTATAATTTTCCCTCTTTTTATACATCATGGGACAGTTGATAATCACCAAAACTATCAAACTACTTAACTATCTCCTAACTATCTAAAGTAAAGATCATTACAAAATATTACATTGGAGGGTAAAATACACCTCATGAAAACAAAATAACAAGAAGTAACAAAAATTAGAATATGACCGGTGATGGTTGCTCGTTGTTCGAATCTGTTGCTTGGGTATGTGGTCTGATGACAACTAAACTATTTTAACACAGCAAAGCTGCATCTTCACAACATTATGTGCATAGACCTATGGGTTATGGGCCCACGTATATATTAGAAGTTCTCTAATTGGCGAAATCACAAAGAAACCCCAACCAATCACCATTTGAAGTTTCAATCATCTACCTCTAATTTTAATTATTCTACTAAAACAACGGAATTAGTTGATTTACGCAGAATATGGAAAACCATTAGTCACCACGGAACCAAAGGAATTAAGACTCTGATTCATAATCTTATCATGTTAGCCATTTCCACAAACCTTTGCCTTCCCCACGGAACCAAAAGGAAACAAAACTGCAGTTTATAGACTTCTCGGGTCTTAAATTTATAATAAAGCCCATGCACTTTTTGACGCGATATCTGTCGGATCTCTTCCCTTCTTGATGAGTGGTTGTGATTAATCCGGAGTTCAATGGATTAAATCAAATTCCATAAACCATTGCACCCGTTTTCTAGATTAAACCTCATCCTTGTGAACCATGCGATTACCATCGAATCTGTATCCTTCAAGCGGGCAGCCCCGATTAACTGAGGTTTTAACTCAATTTTATAATTTCTCGCATCTGATTTTTGAGTTATCCTCCACACTTGTGAGAACGCAATTACCATTAGATCTATTGCATGTTGATCGGATGGATCTGATCTTATCCTGGGTTTATCACATTCAAAAGCCATCAATAATATCAAATAAATCACTTCTTTTGGATTTCTGCATTTTCTTTTAATTCCGTTAGAGCATAATATTTGATTTTTTTTTGCGATAAATATAAAAATAAAATTAAAATGACAATGGATGATACAATAGTGAGTATGTCTCAAATGAGTTTAAGAACTTTTGTGCACTAGAAGGCATTAAATGGGAGTTGACAGCACCCCATAATCACACCAGAATGTGGGCGTTGAGAGGAATAACAGAAGCATTGTAGGGACAGCATGGGTGATGTTGCATGATTAGGGCCTACCACTACACTTGTAGGCTGAGGCATACAACACAACGATTTATTTTCAAAACCATAGCCCACAATAAATTCTTGGGATGAAGACACCAGAGGAGGCTTATTTCGGTAAGAGACCATATGTTAGTCACTTCAATATTTTTGGGTCATCGGTATATTTCCATGTAACCAAAGATGCAGAGAAGAAGCTTGAGTTGAAAACAAAGTTTGGTATATTTGTGGGGTAGACTAGTACACATCATAACTATCAAGTGTAATTTCCAACAAACAGGATGATAGTGGTTCACAGGGATGTCAAATTCGATGAGGAGAAGGCCATGCGAGTTTCCCTTGAGAAGGAGCTTGAGCTATATGAAGTTTAGGATCTTTTATCTCCTAAGGTTGAGGAGCCTTAGATTGATGTGGAGCAACCACATTCAAAGGATCCAGGAGTGGAGACATCCACTTAGGTAGAGTCTTCTAGGGATAGGATAAAGTGCACTAGAGAGGTTTATAGGTTATTGCATGATGCACAAGAGAATGTGGGAGTACCCACATCTCAGCGTAGGAAAATGAGGTCACCTGAGAGGTACAATGGATACATCTCCCTTATGAGTAGATGTGTTGAGACATAACCATATTTGTTTGAGGAGGTAGTGTAGTAACCAGTTTTGGTTGATGCCATGGTGGAGGAGCATGAATCCATAGTTTGTAACAATGTTTGGGATGTGGTCCCAAGTCTGGAGGACAAGTCAGTGGTCAAATCCCGATGTATTTACAAGGTAAAGAAAGCATAAATGGTAGTGTGGAGAATCATAAGGGTAGGTTTGTGGTCATGGCTTTTCACAGGTAGAGGGGATTGACTATGATGAGACCTTTGCTCCTATTGCAAGGTACTCATCGATCAGAACTATATTCGCACTATTAGCGTAGATGGGTTCAAAGATACATCAGATAGATGTAAATACAACCTTCCTTAATAGCACAATTGAGGAAGAGGTGTACATAGAGCATCCTGAAGGTTTTGAGACCTTCGACTGTGAGTCGCATGTGTGTTGGATCAAGAGAGCGTTATATGGGTAGAAGAAAGCACCCCATTCTTGGTACACCAAGATTGATAGCTACTTCACTGGATTAGGCTTCACTAAGAGTGAAACGTATGTGAACCTATACCACATAGTGATGGAAGGTAAATTGTTTATCATTGTGTTATATGTTGACAAGTGATGATCAGCTGATCAAGTCTTGCAAGGAGGACCTTGCAAGAGAGTTTTAGATTAAGGACATGGGGCTCATGCATTAATTTATGGGCATGGAAGTATGGTAGGGTGATGGGGAGCTATTTTTGTATCAAGGAAATTATGCCAATGAGATACTGAGGAGGTTTCACATGGAGAACAACAAACCCATGGAGACTCCTCTGGTAGGTAACTGGAGGAAAGACGATGTTACTTCAAGGGAAGTGGTGGAAGCTATTGTTTAGAGGAAGCTTGTGGGTTCACTCATGTACTTGATGAACACATGACCAAATATGTACTATGCATTTAAACAACTTAGTTAAGCGATGGTTAGGCCTACCAAGCTGTATTAGAAGGCGAAAACGCATGTGTTGAGATACCTCAAGGGCACTACTCAGTATGGATTGTGGTATAGATGAAGAGAGGTAGTGAAGATTCAAGGTTTCACCAATGCAGATTGGGTAGGGAGTCCATCTAACAAGAAGAGAACATCATGAGGGATCTTCAGTATTGTGTCAACAACAATTTATTGGTCTAGCAAGAAACAAAGATCGACTACACTTAGTTCCATAAAGGCAGAGTACATGGTTGCAGGTGAGGCAGCATGTGAGGACATCAAGATGAGGAAGATTCTGGTAGGTTTATTTGATTAGTATATGGATCCAATTATTATCTACTGCGATAATTAGAGTTGTATCAAACTCTCTGAAATACAATTTTTTATGATCAGTCTAAGCATATTGATATCTGATATCATCATCTTTGAGATTTTGTATTAATGAGGATTATGTTGTTGGAGTACATTCCCACCCAAGAGAAAGATGCTGACATTTTGACAAAGGCATTGTCAAGATGTAAATCCAAGTTTCATAGAGATAGGATCGGGGTAGCTAATAATCCCTTTCTTGTTGAGAGGGAGTGTTCAGAAATGGCAACAAGAAATTCCAGTTTAATTTATCCATGAATTAAACTGTGAATTAAAATCAAATTCTATTCTCATAGACAACTTGTAAAAAGTTAATTAAGTTTAATTAACTTAATTAGCTTAGGAATTTCAAGTTGGAAGTCTCTTTGTAGTCATGTATATGTTCTCCCTAAATTTTAGGGGCCTATGATGAGTTTATTTGAGTTGTAATTATATAACTTAGTTTGACTGGATTATGGTTAGTTAAACTAGTTCTAACTATTGGAGGAACTAATAGAGGTCTAATAGTGAGTTGGTGCATTGGTGCATCCTCAATGCTACACCATCTAACTGAGGATTCCCTCATGAGAAACTCATTAATTTCAGTTCAGAGAAAGACCAAGTTGAGACTGCATTGCAGGGACAATGTACTATTAGTTGTAGAATGATTTGAGTTGTACAAATCATGCATGCAATTAGAAGAGAACCTAGACTTGGATTGTGAAGTTATTGATGAAGGAATTCCCAATTAAATATGGGTTATTCCTCTCATGAATTATTCAAGTAAATAGGGGCTTAGAAAGCAGCAGAAATTGGCTAAGTGTTGGTCAGTGCAAGCTTGTGAGGCAGAGAGTTGATCATACTTGTGCAAGAATTGTTCTTGTGAGAACAACCTTTGTATTATCATTAAGCTTTCTGATTAATGCAATAGGTGGTCAAGGTTTTGAGCAATGGTTTTCCCCAAAGAAGCAATTGTGTTATGTGTCTTTGATTATCTTCCTCTTGTCGATTAGTATTTTCCTCGATCATTGGCCTTCATTGTTTAAAGAATAGAGTAGATTTTTTGTCTTGTATTTTAATACATTACAGGAGTAATGAATCTATAGGAAAATCTACATGGTATCAGAGATGAAGATAGTATACTAGAGGATATTTCAAAGTTTTGAGTTTTGGGTTACTGGTGAAATTTGAATTTTCAATACATGCTTCAGGATCAGAAAATGCCTTTCTATGGTCTGAGGCTCAAGTATGCCTTGTAAGAAAGCTCAAATTATATAGCTTGGACATATACGATGGAGGTTGTGCTGGAGGATAATGGCCTCAAGGAATTCATTGAGCAATACACTCCTAAGCCAACAGCAACATATGCACAAAATCTAGCCAAATGGAAGAAGTGTGTGGTGAATTCGAGGCATATAAACTTTGAGGGAGTTCAAGACAAGATTGTCTCAAGTCTCCATGGCAAGGAAACTCTGCATGCTATGTGGAAAACATTAATGGACCTATTCTAGAACAAGAGTGACCATAGGAAGTTGGCACTGAAAGAAAAACTTCGAAAATCAAGATGGAGAAAGGAGAAACCATTCCAAAATACCTGCCCAAGTTCAGCCATTACCGTGATGAGTTTGGAAGTGTTGGAATAACCATTTTCAATGATTATATGGTGAGCCTAACTCTTCTAGTACTCCCAAAGAGTTGGCATAGTTATTAGGAGTCTGTCAATAGGAGGGACAAGGTGCCAGATTGGGAATGATTGTGGTCAGATTTGATGTAGGAGGATATTAGAAGGAACACCAGAGAAGGTTCCTCATCAAAGGTTGATGATGAGGAAAAATATTCCTTAGCAAGTAAGGCAAGGAAAGGGAAATGGAAGGCCTCCCATTCCAAATCAAATTTTTTCCATGGAAATAAGAAGAAAGACATGACAAAAGTTAAGTTCTTTTGTTGTAACGATCTAGGCCATTTTGCTACAAATTGTGCACTGAAGAAGTCCAAGAAGATGTCTTCAGGAGGAGTCATGGGTGAGGATTTGGCCTTTCAATATGAATTGGAATTTATGCTCATTGCATGCATGGTGTCATCAATGATGGGTAGTGTATGGTACCTTGATAGTGAAGCTTCATTCCACATGACTGGTGACAAGGAGCTGTTTAGTGACCTGGCTTAGAAATATCTCTAGAAGCATAACGAGATGGGTGAAAATGGGAGGTATAGTGCTACTGGATTGGGCATGGTTACTTTTCAAAGGGAGCAGGTTTCTCCTCTCACCTTGAGAGATGTTATGTATGTGCCCTGGTTGAAGAAGAACTTAGTATCGATCTCCATGTTGGAGGATAGAGGCTATGATTTGATTTTCTCGAAAGGAAAGGTGTTCCCTTAACACATAGCCATGGATCAAGTAAATAAGATAGGGATTCCAGTTAAGAACCTATATAAGTCGTAGGTAGAGGATATTGTTGATTTGAGGACAAAAGAAGAGATGGTGAAGAGACGAGATGTTGGGAAGTTGTGGCATAGGCGATTGGGTGACTTACATCATGAGGCTTTGAAAATTAGGCAACAGATCTCTACTAGTCTTCCCAAATGTACGCTTGAGCAAGTTGATACATGCAAGGGGTGTACTTTGAGAAAATACACCAAGGCTTCCTTTCATGATAGAGACAGTCAAGCATAGGCTATTCTAGAGCAATTCCATTCGGATGTGTGTGGACCATTGTCGACATCAACCACGACCAGACACAGGTATTATGTTATATTTGTTGATGAATTTTCTTGTATATGTTGGATATATTTCATGCAGAAGAAGGATCAAACTTTCACAAATTTTTGTGAATTTAAAGCATTGGTTGAAAAAGAGTCTGGAAAGAAGGTTAAAGCTATGAGGAGTGATCATCGAGGTGAGTACGTCTCAAATGAGTTTAAGAACTTTGTGTAGTAGAAGGGGTTAAATGGGAGTTGATGACACCACATAACCTACAACAGAATGGGGTCACCAAGAGGAAGAACAGAAGCATTGTAGGGGAATCACATACAATGTTGCATGATGAAGGATTGCCACTAAACTTATCGAATGAGGCATGCAACACATTGGTTTATTTGTAGAACCGTAGCCCAAATTAGATTCTTGGGATGAAGACACTAGAGGAGGCTTATTTCAGTAATTGACTAGATGTTGGTCACTTTAGGATTTTTCTGTCATCAGTATATTTTCATGTGACCAAAGATGCACAGAGGAAGCTCCAACCGAAAATATAGTTGGGGATATTTGTGGGGTAGATTGATACACCTCATAACTATTGGGTGTACTTGCCGATTAGAAGGATGACAATGGTTTGTAGGGATGTAAAATTCGATGAGGAGAATACCATGACAGTTTCCCTTGAGAGGAATATTGAGCTACATGTGCTTGAAGATATTTTAGCTCCTAAGCTTGAGGAGCCTTAGATTGATGTGGAAAAGCCACATGTAGAGGATCCAGGAGTGGAGACATCCATTCAGGTAGAGTTTTCCAGAGATGGGAGAAAGCACACCAGAGAGGCTGATATGTTATTGCATGATGAACGGGAGAATATGAGAGCACCCACATCTCAGTGTAGGTAGAGGAGGTCATCTAAGAGGTACACTAGATACATGGCTCTTATGATCATATGTGTTGAGAAAAAGGCATCTTCCTTTGAGAAGGCAACGCAACAAACGTAGATAGTTAATGCCATGGTGGAGGCGTATGACTCCATAGTTTGTAATAGTGTTTGGGATGTGGTCCTAATACCGAAGGATAAGTCAGTGGTGAGATCCTGATGGCTTTAAAAGGTAAAGAAAGAAATGCATGTTTGTGTGGAGAAGCATAATGCTAGGTTTGTGGCCCATGGATTTTAGCAGGTAGAGTGGATTGACTATGATGAGACCTTTCCTCCTCTTGCAAGGTACTCATCGATCAGACCTATATTGGCACTATCAACACAGATGGGTTGGAAGATACATCAAAAGGATGTAAAGACAACCTTCCTTAATGGAATGATTGAGTAAGAGGTGTACATAGAGCATCCTAAAGTTTTTGATACCTTCAACCTTGAGTTGCATGTGTGCCAACTGAAGAGAGCGTTGTATGGGCTGATGCAAGTACCCTGTGCTTGGTACACCAAGATCGATAATTACATCACTGGGTTGGGATTCACCAAGAGTAAAGCAGATCCGAACTTGTACAACATAGTGGTGGAAGGTAAATTGTTGATCATTGTGTTATATGTTGATGATTTGATTTTGAAAATTGATGATCAATTGATCAAGTCTTGCAAGGACAACCTTGTAAGAGAGTTTGAGATGAAGTACATGGGGCTCATGCATTACTTTTTGCGCATGGAAGTATGGTAGGGTGGTGGGGAAATATTTGTGTCTCAGGGAAAGTATGCCAATGAGATACTCAGGAGGTTCCGCCTGGAGAACAACAAACCCGTGGAGACTCCTCTAGAAGGTCACTGGAGGAAAGAGGATGCTTCTTCAGGAGAAGTAGTGGAAGCTACTATTTACAGGAAACTTGTGGGTTCACTCATGTATTTGGTGAGAAAACGACCGGATATGTGCTATGCAGTTAACCAACTTAGTAAAGCAATGGTCAGGCCTACCAAGTTGTATTGGAAGGCGACAAAGCATGTCTTGAGATACCTTAAGGGTACTACTCAGTATGGATTGTGTTGTGTGTGGAGCATGATTGTTCAGAGGTCTTTGTTTCAGCCGGATGTATGCCCCAAGAAGTTTGTACACCCCTCCACACGGGGGGGTGCGAGGGGGAATTTGTTGGCATTATGGCTAAAGTGTTTTCCTTGATGGCAACCCATTCAGGTGATAGATCACAGTACTTCAAGTCAGCAGCAAAGATTGATGATCAACTATCAAATATTGAAGAAAATAAGGGGTACGCAGGTACACCTTACAGAAGGTGCGTACACGCAGGCCGGTGTTACATAAAGAGCGTACATACCCGCAGTTATCCTATTCAGGAGGTGCGTACCCCCAGTTCACTTACTTCAAGGCAGAGAAAAGCACACGTGGGGTTTCTTATGTTTAACTCTTGGTATTTAGCCGACGGAATTGTGTTATTATGGTTTTGGCCCATGGTATTGTTTTATATTATTATTATTATTGAGCCCCATGATCCATGATTTGAGGAAGAGCTTGCCTATATAAAGCAAAGGAGATCATTTGGCTTGAGTATGTTTTGGGTTGAACATCTTATGAGAGATAGATCTGAAATACTATGATCTCTTGGCGTAATGTCTGGATCTAAATAAGGCGCAGCTGCGGAGGTACGCAGCGCCACAGGAGGCGCAGCTGCGGAGGTACGCGGCACCACAGAAGGCGCAGTGCGCGGCACCACAGAAGGCGCAGTGCGAAGGCGCCACAGAAGGTGCAGTGCAGAGACGCCACAGAAGGCGCAGTGTAGAGGCGCCACAGAAGGCGCAGTGCAAAGGCACCACAGAAGGCGCAGTGCGGAGACGCCACAGAGGCGCACAGAAGGCACAATGCAGAGGCGCCATAGAAGGCGCAGTGTGGAGGCGCCACAGAGGTGCCACAGAAGGTGCAGTGTGGAGGCGCCACAGAAGGCATAGTGCGGAGGCGCCATAGGAGACGCCACAGAGGCGCCACCGAAGGCACAGTGTGGAGGCGCCACAGAAGGCGCAGCTGCGGAGGTACGCGGCGCCACAGAAGGCGCAGCTGTGGAGGTGCGCGGCGCCACAGAAGGCGCAGGTGCGGAGGTCAGTGGTGACACAGAAGAACAGTGCGTACTTGTACGCAAGCATTACATGGGTGAAGCTGCGTACTTCTCTTGAAATCAAATTAGCTGTCCATGTTTATCGTTGCTGTGTTCTCGGTCTGGTTTCTGGTATTATGATCTGATAACAGCAGTCTGAGAAGTGATTGATTATGTTCCTAATGACTCATCCTCATGTGATCTGATGGACTAGATTTGATTGATGACTCTCATTGTATATGTATTGATCTAGTGATTGGGTGATTTAGAAGGTTGTTTGATTATGAGCTTCAATGTGGTTATTGGGTCCAGTATGAAAATTGGATGAAACGTGGCCTTTCAGATTATGTGTTGTGCTTCAGTGTATCCAGTATGAAAATTGATGAAACGTGGTACCTGGAGGAGAGAAGATTGTAGGCCGGCACCTATGTCCTAGTACTTAAGCTAGTACAAAAGCAAAGGGGAATCTTTGGAGCATTGTAGCAGGTAGCAGCCTGCGTATTAGTAAATGGATCGGCTAGTACAAGAGAAAAGGGGGTTGTAGCTCCCGTATTGGTATAAGACTGCACCAGTACAAATATTGTAAAAGGATTTTCTTATTAAGAAGATTGAGATGACTTGCAGCAGGTGGTTTTCTCCTGCATTGGGTTTCCACCTTATATCATGGTGTTCATCTGTGTGCCTTATGTGTGATGATCTATTCTATGTTATTGCATATGTTAACTGATAATATGGTTGATAATGTTCTAATGCACTCATTGAAGATCAATTAACTTAATCACAAGAAGTTGTGGAAGTAGCATATATGAATCAGAGTTTGGAAATGAAAAAGTTTTATTAATGTGATAATATTGATTCACCCCCCCTCTCAGTATTATTTCCAACACGATTTGGGGGGGCGAAGTCGATGCTCCATGGGCTTAAGGCCTCTTTCCAAATGTCTGCAGCAAAATTACAGAAGAGCATCAGATGGGAGGCATTTTATTTGTCTTCCCCACAAAGCGAGCAACGGGAGGGCGCCATAAAATCTCTTTTCTAGAGCCTATCGTCGGTCAAAATTCTCTGATGGCAAATAAGCCAGCAGAATGAGTCAATTTTGGGGATCGTTGTCTGAGACCAGATCCCCTGCTAAGGCTTCGGATCAGGAGGGACATTAGGGTGCAGAGAGATCTGCCTATAGCCCTGCGAAATTGAATAATGCCCAGGGATCGGACCCCATTCCTGAGTGTCAGATTTTCTGCTATTCGACGGGGCTTTGCCTTTTAAGAGGGAAAGAAAGGTAGCGTAATCTTTGGAAAGGTTCATAGGCACCTCTAATTTTTCCCAACTCTGCCAATCACCATTCTCCCAATGTGATATGTCCCACGGAGTTTTAAAACCAGCTCTGTCCATCCAGTCTTTCAACAAAACCAGGGAGCAATCATCAGACAGGGGATCACTACCCATAATACGATCATCCCAGATTTTAATGCGCTTGCCATTTCCAGGGATGCAGTGCGCATGGGATTTAATTAAGGCGAAAGCTTTTTCGCACAGTTTATGGATCATCGTTCCGGAGGTTGTAATGGGGTTGTCCAGACAACGTGTTCTCTGCCCACGGAAATATTTTTTCCACAACGCTAGCTGAACCCAACCCGGATTTGGGGCAATTATCCTCCATAACAGTTTTGCACCTAATGCGATATTTTGCTTACTGATATTCTTGAAGTTCAATCCACCTTCCATTCTGGGCAAGGAGATTATATCCCAACTTAATAGAGGGATTTTATTCTCATTTGCTTTGCCACCTTTCCAAAAGAAATTTCTTATGTATTCCTCCATTTTCCTCATGATGCCAATAGGAGCCATCATAACTGCAGACTGATAAATGGGAAGGCTGTTCAAGACAGCTTTTGTAAGCACTGTCTTGCCAGCCAGATCGAGCCAATTAAAGCCCCAGGATTGGATTTTGGACTTGAATTTTTCCAATAGAGGCAGCCAGTCTCTGCTGAGAGCCCTTTTTTGGAAGACAGGGAGCCCCAAATACTTGAAGGATGACCAAGAAGAGGAGGCTGCAAAGCCGAAACAGCTGGAGATGGCTTGTAGCGATCTGGCAGTAGAGTTCCAGCAGAAGATATGACATTTTCCTTTATTGAGGCTGCTTCCTGAGTCTTCACAATAGGCATCCACCACATCTTTAAATCTTTTAGCTGAGGGCAAGGAGGCAGCACCCAGCAAGAGAGAGTCATCCGCGAAAAGCACATGGTTTATGTTTTCGACACCTCTTGCGATGTTTAATCCCATTATTTCTTGATCAGTCTGTTTTTTATTCAAAAGGAAGCTGAGAACATAAGCTTGGAGGACAAAGAGAAAGGGGGAGAGATGACACCCTTGCCTCAGCCCTCTAGAGGCTTTGAAGAAGTCAGTAGCCCTCCCATTCACCAAAGGGGCAATCCAGGGCTCACTAATACAAGCCTTGATCCAGTTGATAAATTTGAGGCCAAAACCAAATTTGTGCTGGACATCCAACATAAATCTATGTCTCACCCTATCAAAGGTGCTTTCAAGATCTAACTTGATAACCATTCCTTTCTCTTCCCGGGTCAAGCTTGAGTGGATCGCCTCTTGGACCAGGATAAAATTGTCCACAATCTGTCTTCCCTGAATAAAACCTCCCTGGTTCTCAGGAATAATGTTTGGAAGAATAGTTTTCAGTCTGTTTGCGGTCACTTTTGTTATCAGCTTGTAGCCTATATTACAAAGGGAGATAGGACGAAATCTGGAGAAGGAGTTGGCGCCTTTTTCCTTAGGGATAAGGGCCAGGAAAGCCAAATTGGTGCTTCCCCCAATTTTCTGACAAGCTTGAGATTTCCAGACCATTCTACATAAATCTTTTTCCACAATCTGCCAACAATTCTGTAAGAATCTAGCAGTAAAGCCATCTAGGCCCGGGGACTTATCTGGCTCCATAGCAAAGAGGGCGGTTTTTATTTCATTATTAGTGACTTCTGCTTCCAAAAATTGATTCTTTCTGACAGAAATCAGAGTGGGAACCTCATTCACTAAAGTTGAAGTATGCCCCAAACGCTTTTTTTCACTATTGGTTTCTGGTCGTCTTCGGTGTTTTAGCCAAGAGTTTCTCGAGGGTTGGTTGGATTCCTTGGAGTTTGTCTTTATAAGTCTCCTACTCTCTTTTTTCACGGGCAGATTTTCGGCCTCTCAATGATCTTCTAGCCGAGGTTTGCAAATCCCCTATTTCACCTTCTTCTTTTGAGTCCTCCGAGCCTTGCACTTCCTCAGCCTCCTCTGTGGGTATCTCTTTTGTTCTGTCTGCATTACTTTCGACTTGCTTTGGTCCTAAGGGGGGCTCTTTGTGGGGCGATCCTTCTTTCTACATCTCTATTTCTTGGGTGTCTTCTATTGTTGAGCTTAATTGTATAAATTTGTTTCCTTGTTCTTCCATGAGAAGTGTTTGAAGCCTAGAGCCTGCCTGGGGAACTTTGACATTTATATTACCAGTTTTAAGGGCTTTGTGAGCGTTTTGGTCCTTTTGACCTGAGTCCATCCTTCCTCCTCTCCTTTCTCAGCTTCACTATTCTTTGGACAGCCTCTAGCAAAATGGCCATAAACATGGCATTTCCTGCACTTGAACGGAAGCTGCTCGTAGTCTAGCTTTTGAACATGCGTCCAACTTCCAACCCTAATCTTTATTGCCTCAAGCAGACCGACCTCAAGGTAAACTTCAACACAGATTCTAGCACAGTCGTATTGGTCTTTACTGTTTGCTCGATCAATGAATTTTCCCAAGGTGTTTCCGATGTGCTTAAGAGACTTCCAGTTCCAACAATGCACTGGCAGGTTGGGCAGCCTAACCCACACAGGGACGGCTGTGGGGACGTCAACTGCTGGATCAAAATTAGGCTTCCACTTATTGAGATACAGCCCATGAGGGCCCACGAAATAGGGATCGTTACGGAATATCAGATCCTTATCTTCCTTTTCAGAGAATTCAAACAGGAAGAATCCCTTCCCTAGAAAATACGAAGTGACTCTGCTTTTAATCAGCGGCGCCCAGTTCCTTGTGACCCAGCTCTCCGTGGTTTTGGGGGAGGGCCAAAGCACTGTGAACTGTCCAACCAAAGCACGCTCAGCCAAAGAAAGGGCGACCTGAATCGGACCCTCGGGAGGGAGCGAAATCTCAGGGATGTCATCCAAACATTTCACAAACTTCGCAGCCTCGGTCGCTTTCTTCTTTGGTAGATAATCCAGAAGTTTGATAAAAGCCTCAGCATCGGAAAGGGGAGGTGACGGTGACTCCATTGATGCAGTGACGCCTTAGCTTGATCAGATCGAGCACACACAAATCCCAGCGAACATACTCCTTCAAGCTTGCACAGAAAAGATGCCCCTGTAAAGCCAAATGAAATGCAGAGCGCCGAAGTGCCGCGTAGGGCAGAGCGCCACGCAGGATCAAAGCGCCTCGCAAGAGAAGGCAAAACCCTCCGAAGCGGCCACAGGACCAAGGCAACGGCTTCAATCATAGAGGAACAGTTGCAGAGCGACGTGTTTTATGAATCTACTTTCGCTCGAGAACCTATACTTATATTTATTGTTATTATTTTTTATTTTATTTTTAATGATATTCAAACTTGAATGTTTAGAGAGACAATATTTTTTTTTAAAGCCATTAAAAAAAGGGAAAAAATAAGCTCTAAAATTAAAACAATGGGAATAAAAAGAACTAATTATAAATTATGAATAAAAAATAAATAAGTGGAAATACGTGTGTGTGTGTGTGTTGTATATAATATATATTTATATATTTTAAAGATTAATAACAATAACAAAATAATAATAATAATTGAAAAAAATAGATAAATTAAAAATAAAATGTTATAAAGAAAATTGTTAAAAAGTTACAATATGAGAGAGGAGAAAACACAAACTAACTAATTAATATTATTAGAACTCCCTAAAAAAAGTTTTGAAAGTGGTTGCCTTTGCCTCCAATTCTAATAATTCCTTCAGTTCCATTCACCATAAACTTATTGAGAGCAATCCTCTCACTCTGAGAATCTACGGGCTCCCCAAGATTCACATGGAGAGGGCTCCCTTAGACCCATTGTCAATATAATAGGTGGACCTACTTATCTTCTAGCAAAATATTTAGCCCGAAAGCTCAATCCCCTTGTTGGTCGTACATATTCTTTTGTTAAAGACTCCTCTTCTTTTGTCAATGGGTTAAACGGTATTAAATTTGAGCTTAATGATGTCATGGTAAGTTTTGATGTTGTTTCTCTTTACACCAATATCCCCATCTAAGAGGTTGTTGAGGTGATCAATCACATCATTGATCCTGATACCGCCAAGCTAGTTGAAGTGTGCCCGACCTCTACTTTTTTTAGCTTTGAAGATGAATTCTATGAACAAATATACAATGTTGCCATGGGTTCCCCGCTCTCTCCCTTATTGTAGCTAACCTGTTCATGGAAGATTTTGAATCTAAGGCTTTGGCCTCTACTTGGTTTCAACCAAAGATGTGGAAACAATTTGTTGATGATACCTTTATCTTATGGCCTCATGGTAGGGATAAGTTAGATCTTTTTCTTCAACATCTTAACGATCAATCAAGATCCATAAAATTCACCATGGAGTCTGAGGTTGATGGTAGTCTTCCCTTCCTTAACGTTCTTGTCTCAAAGAAATTTGATGGTTCTTTCTCTCACAAATTCTTTCGTAAGAAAACACACATTAAACAATATCTTCATGATGACTCCCATTATTATCTAGCCCAGAAGTTGGGTGTTCTAGACACTCTAGCTACTCGTACTTTACGAGTTTCTGATGAGAGTCACCTGGAGGGTGAGAAAACCCATCTTCTTAATGTCTTTGAAAAGAATGGCTATAGCAGATCCCAAGGTATAAGAGCTTTCCAAAATGCGAGCAAGGGTACGGAGATTAAGAAAGAATTTAGGGAATTTGCTTTGAGAGTTGAACTTCCCTTTATACAAGGGACTAATGACAAGATTGCTCGGGTTCTTTGGTAACACAATGTTGCTTCCACCTTCAAACCCTTGAACATGATTCGTAGCTCCCTAAGATCAGTCAAAGACCTGGTTACTCCTAAAGGCATAAAAGGTGTGTAATTGATCCCATGTTCCTGTGTGTTGGGAGCGGGTCCCTTGGGGTCAATTTTGGGGCTAAAAGCCCAAGTTTTGTGTAAAGGAATGTAAAGCTCCGCATTTTGTGGCCGCGGAGCGTGAAGATGTCAAGAGTTAATAAAGGGTTTCCGCCCTTTTTTGTGTAAAAACATGTCGACTTTAGAGTTTTGTTATGTTTTATGCATGGGTCTGTGAGAGCTAAGAGCGAAGAGTCTTAGCATAGGAAGAGGCTCTGCAGCTGAGTGTTCAGAGGCCTAGGGTAGAAGTTCGCAGCTGAGTGTGCAGACCCCTGCAGTTGTGTGCACAGGGTAGTCAGAGTCTGTACTAGATATTTGAATCAATAATTAAGAGGAGTATTTTGAAATTACTTGCGTATTTTACTTATGTTCATTGCACGCGATTACGTTATGTTGAATACTAGGTTTATGTTTTAATGCTACACTGATGCACAAATCTATATGTTTCTCTATTTTATATGACCGCAAGTAGAGATATATGTTTACGTGAAGATAACCATAATTTCATGTTAAAGTAACCTATACTTAAGTGGATCTGGGTAGATACAGAAGTAAGAGTAATTACAGGGGCGCGTAAGTGCCTGATCTATCTATTTAGGGCCCACGAAGGACGACCAAGGACTTTCATAGAGGCGTTGAGGATGAATAAGAGAAGTGCTTTGATAAGCCCTAAAGGGCTTATTGATTTGCGCGAAGGAAGGTTAGGGCAAATAACCAACATCACAACCATCTCAGGGTGCAGAAACTTGGTTCCTGCATCCCCCCATACTGCTTCGGGTGAGACTTCGGTCTGCGCCCCGCGGATTGATGCCGAAAGGGCCAGTAGTGTAGGGATTTGCTTGGCTGTTTAACACTGAACCTAGGTCAGGGCCCATCAAGCCAACACCGTGGGATTCCCTACATTGGAGAAACTGGTTGTTCCATTAATCAAAGAATTCAAGAGCACGCGGTTGACATAAAACACTGTAGGACTCGCTCCTCAGCTTTAGCTGAGCACACTAAGAAGACAAAGCACCACATCAATATTGAGGATTCCCAGGTCATTGTCAAGATTGATCATTTCCATCACCGTAAGTTTAGGGAGACCATAGAGATTGAAAAAAGGCATATATCCCTAAATAGGGATGATGGTTGGAAGATTAGTAGTCTTTGGATCCCCTCTCTTTATTCCTAAGTTTTCATTTTCAATTTTTCTCCCTCCGTTCCTTCTTGGTTTCGCTTTCTTCTTGTCTCATCCTCTTGCTTTTTTTGCCTTTTCCTTTTGACCTTATTAGCATTTTCTTCCTTTCTATTCATTAGTATTTTTATTATATTTATTCTATTAAAAAATATATTTATATTATTAAAATTTAAATTTTGTATTTTCACCTATTACTTTTATTTTATAACATTATATTATAACGCTAATATTTATAATTATTTGTTATAAATTTAATAATAATAAAAATTATAATCATTCTAATATTGCATAATTTAGGCTTCTGTGATCCATATCAAATTTATAGAGAAGATTTTTCGGTAAAAATCACATCTTTCTTCATTTTTCGACGTGTTTCAAACCAACAAGTGTGGTTCATCATCAGGACAAGTTGAAGAACCAAACACCAAACCATGACAGCAGTTTAATAGAGAGAGCAAATCATCCAAGGGCTATCTTTGACCAGGAAATGGCTATATTTGACTAGGAAATGGCTATATTTGACCAGGAAATGACTATATTTAACCGTAAACTGTTTCGATTAATTCAAAAGTTGGTTTTTTTAATTATATTAAATTAGATTTAACTAACAATAAATTAATATTATTATCAACAAATATAATTAAATAAATTAAATTTGTTTGTTGATTGCTAAAATTATTTTAAGGTTATATGTTCAAGAATTCTTATTCAAATTGTGTTTTCTCCTTGTAATATTATATATTTTTAAAACTTTTATTTTTTATATAGATTATATATATATATCATATTTTTTATTTTTTTTTCTCTTTTTTTTTTTTTTTTTTTTTTTTTTTATTTGTAATGGCGTAATTTATAGATCAACTGATACAATTTCAAACAAGCATGTGATTTTTTGTTATTTAAAATACATTTTTGAAAGTATAAATGGATTAAACATTAAAAATCCTGGCCGTACTTGAATTTTACTGATTAAACATCTTAAACTCAAGTTTTTAAAATCTTTCTGATTAAACAACTTAAACTCAAATTTTAAAAATGTTTTCCCTGTTTTTAGTTGAAATTAACTAGAAAAAATATAGTGAAAAATGCCATTTCGTACTACATTTTTTATTCATTGACTTATTATTAGTTTTTTTTATTTGGGTTGTTTTAATTTTTTCTCATCTCCCCTTTTTATGACATGTTAATTATTATTATTATTATTTTTTTTTTTTTTTTGTTTTCTAAACTTCAAGTTTGAATATCATAAAAAATTCAATAATAAAAATTAAAATAAAAATAAAAATTAATTAAGTAAATAAAATTTGACTTTGCATCTTTATTAATCTATCTATCTCATGATGATAAACCACGTAAGTTTGCAAAAGCGTCCAACTAAATTTGATATGTGATTCTAAGTAAGTTATATTTATAAAACATAAATTAATTTTATTTATTTAACTAATTTAAAATAACTAAATGTAATATATTAATATATAGTTATTATAAAAATGTTATTAATAAAAATTTATTTTAAAGTTTAGCGAATTTTATAGGAGTTGTCTATAATGTGACCTTTTGGAGATTCCGGTAACGGAATCCGACAGAAGAAATTGAGGTTAAGTCTTGATTTGTTGCAGTTAAAATGGTTTTTTAACTGCATATTTGGATTCAACACTCTGAAAAACCCTTGGGACGCTTTGATTGTGCAGAAACTAGCTATCAAACTTGTGATTCCAATAAATTGCTGCCAGATCCTGACCGAAAAAACCCACGGGAAAGGCTTCCAAAAAGTCGCATTATAGACAACTGCAATTTTATATAGTTGAAGTTGTAATCTATTTGTTATACGTTTTGGAAGATTTTCTCTGTATTGTCTAGCCTAATTTGCCTAGGATCTAGTGGAGATTTGTTGGAATTGCAAGTTTGAGCTATAAACTCTCCACAATAAAAATGATTTTAAACAACAAAGATCAAGATTTGACCAAGTTCCCACAAAAGAAGATCTAGTAGAGATTTGTTGGAATCACAAGTTTGAGCTATAAACTCTCCACAATCCAAGTGACTCAGTTTTTTCAGGGTCAAAAAATGATTTTAAACAACAAAGATCAAGATTTGACCAAGTTCCCACAAAAGAAGATATAGTAGAGATTTGTTGGAATCACAAGTTTGAGCTATAAACTCTCCACAATCCAAGTAACTCGGTTTTTTTAGGGTCAAAAAATGATTTTAAACAACAAAGATCAAGATTTGACCAAGTTCCCACAAAAAAAGATCTAGTGGAGGTTTGTTGGAATCACAAGTTTGAGCTATAAACTCTCCACAATCCAAGTGATGTCAAAAATTGATTTTAAACAACAAAGATCAAGATTTGAACAAATTCCCACCAAAAATCCACAATCCAAGTGACGTCAAAAACTAATTTTAAACAACAAAGATCAAGATTTGACCAAATTCCCACCAAAAATTTCAAAACTCAAAATATTTAAACAAAATCATTTAAATATAATTAAAAAACCTAAAATTTTACAAGTTCCCACCGAAAATTTGAAAACTTAAAATGTTTTAAACAAAACTATTTAAATATAATTAAAAAACCTAAAAATCTGTAAAATGTATTAGCGATCATTTATTTAATTTCTAATTAAAACATTATAAATTAATAATGATAATTTATTTTAATTTTTAATAAATAAATAAAATAAATATTCAATAATATCAAACTACGGTAATAATAATTTAAATTTAAATATAAATTATAATTTTAATTTCTATTTATTTAACATTTATCATAAACTTAATTAGATAATTAAATAATATATTAAAGTTTACATGCAATTAAAAAATTATATAACTAAAGTTTAAATTATATTGTAATGATTAAATTAAATATCATGAAATTACTTTGGTTTTACAACTATAAATTTATTTAATTGGGACTGATCTCCAAGTGATGGAAAGGCAAAACCAAACCCATATCTCCAACAAAATCCTAAACTATAATAATGATAATTTATTTTATTTTTTAATTTAATATTAATATATTGATGCTGAATTTCCTTTAGCGTGACGCAGTTAAACTACTGAGCTTGACGGTGTTACAACGATACACAGTAATCAAGTCTAAATTTATTTTAAATTCTGGGTTGCGACCAAGATACCGGTGGATCGAAAACATTCAGATAATTGCTTCGGTAAAATATACTCCGATGGCGACTTTAGATACATAGAAAAAGTGTGCGAAAATGTCGATGAGCTTTTTGTTTTTATTCGGCTCTCGTCATTGACCAGACCTCTTCTGAATAGATCTGTTGTGGCCGCCTTGCACACAGATTAGCCACGGATTTTGACTGTGTTCGCTAAATTCTAAGGTCCAACAGATTGCTTTAAGAAAGGCTAACTAGGAAGGACTATGTACTGGAATGATAAATCCCAAAATGCAGGTTCACGTATCTCCTAACATGTCTCGAATCACCATTTCCACCACCAATGGCTTTCTGGATTTTATGAAGGTGAAGGTTGCTGCACGCCATCTATCCTACAGGACACTCTTTTACAGCGTGCTGCTTCTGGCATTCCTCTTGCCTTTTGTATTCATTTTCACTGCTGTGATTACTCTGGATGATTTTGAGGACTGCACTTCGCTTGGTAACAACATATGACATATGGGTTTTTGATTTATTTCTGTGAAAATTGATTTGGGATTATTTTAATTTTTGGGCTTATTTCGGATGCGCACATCCTCTTTTCATAGATTCGATGTGTAATGTTCAGTAAACTTTGGGGAGCAGAGTGTTTAGTTAAGATCATTTGCTGTAAGTTTTGTAACAGACAATTGTTTGTATTTGGGTTATTTTTATGCAGATTGTTTGGGGAGATTGGGACCAAGGCTTTTGAGGAGGGCAAATGCTTCACCTGTAAGTCATGCCATCTGTACCATTCGTTGATCAATCGGGCAAAACATAGGTTTCCAGGTCATAAATACATGACTGTTATGTTTGAAAACCTATGCCTAATGTGGTTCTCTTGTTTGTATTTCTGTTATTAGCTTTGGCTTGATATGGTTACCTTCAATTGATTATGTTGTTAGCTGGGGCTTAGACTCTAGAGTGGTTCCTTGTGTTTATTCATCATTCAGGCTTAGGGTTTAGTATAGTTAGCTTCACTGGCTTTCTGTTTTTGATCTTGTAATGTAACCCTAGGCGTTTAATGGCATTTTACACATAAAAACATGACTATATAACTGCTGGAGCCCCTCTTTGATCTGTCGATACAAGTCAAAGTTCATCGAAACTCCTTCCCAAATTCAATCGGACCGTGTTTTGGTCAATAAGTTGCCCCATTTTTGCTTAATTAAGGTTCTCTGCTTTTTTTGAGTGCCTGTTTCCGGACCTTTTAATGGGCTGAGTTATTGCTGAAGTTTGCGGTCAGCTGAGTTGCTGGGTCGAGTCTCCCGTTTGAGCTTTCCTGTTGTCCGTGCAAATTGTTGCTGAGTCCAACTCATGTGATATCGTTTTCACATTGTGGTTATGGTTCTGTGGAAGGGCATAATTGTATATGTTCGCCCATTATGTAATGGCTTCTGTTACTCATTGGGGTTTCAATTCATTGACATTTGAAGATGGCACATGTATGGTGCAGAGAATGGCTAAAGAGATTTTTGGTGTCCTCCTCCAAGTAAACAATAAAGCGCTTCCGGAAGGAATGGTAGTTCCAGAGTCGTTCAATGATCTAGTTGCTGAAATGAGAGCTCATCATTATGATCCCATGACATTTGCCTTAAAGTTGAAGGCCATGGTATGTTCTTGTTAAATTCAGTCTTGGACTTTTCCACCAGTATTTCATATGCTATTTCCGGTTGCTGTTTTTTGTTTCGACTCCCAAGTAGAATAATGAGATTGAGATAGATATAACAGATAGATTAATGCTAATACAATCTGCAAAACTGTAGGAGGTAACGTTCTGATAATGTCTCAGACTCTCAATTGTATCTGAGATCAATGTTGCTTTACAAGAAATATTTAAAACGTTTAATTGACATCATTCCATAATTTACTGAAAATTTATGTGCTGTCTTTCAGACTAGTTCATGGTTACTTGCAGTTCGTACAAGTTGTCATTTTTTCAACAACACAAGATAAATTTCATTCATCTCACAAGAATGTCACATGACCTGTGGCCATAACTGTGTGGCAATCAGAGCAGCCATAATTGTGGGGCAATCAGAGCTGATCTTTTCAAAGCATTTTGATTTAATTTCTTTTTTCTATTTTACTTCCTCAACCTCTAATTTGCTTTAGCTTTTTCCTCACTGTACCATGGTAAGTTGTTGCAATGCTGATGTATTTACTTAACTTGGCATGGTTACAAAAGGTTGTATGCTTTACAACTGAAAATGACTTTAAAGATGACCATAGTGTTGGCAACTCCTGTGTTGTCTATGCCATAAGAACAAAATTGTACAACCCAGCCACACATTAAGAAATAACAAAGTGAAAAGAGTCTGCATGAACTGGAGTCTGTGGATGGAAGGTTGCATGTTGGGATTGTTGAAGGCTAAGTACTGGGAAGGCTGTTTTTGTTCAATTATTGTTTTCTCAGCTATCCATTCCCTAATTGTCCATAACGAATACTGTTTCTCCCCTTTGACATCCCACCAATGTCATGATTTAGAGTTCATTCTTCGATGAGTGCTGCAGAACTGCCACATGTTTCACAGGACCTAAGGTAGGCGTTGTTATAGTACTCCTCTTCGTTAGTCACCTGTTGCCCTGTTACAAGGCCCACAGATTGAGCCTCTGCTGCTGACAACCAATGTTTGTAGTCACAGAGTTTCTTTGTGAGTTCCTTGATCTGCGTGGCGAGAGAGATTCTTTTTGGAAAATCAGCTAGTTCGGTACTTCTCAAAATGCCATTAGAGTTATGTTGTAGATGGACTTCACAGCGTACCCTTTTGTTGAGGTCTTGGAGTTCTAACAGTGGCAGCATAACAAAATCAATGGTGATCAGGAGTTTTCAGTGATGAAGTATGGGACTGTGTCACTAACACCTGATGTGAGCACAAAAAATCAAAAGCTAACAAGGAAAACTACTAGGAGCACTGGGGCAGAATGATCTTGCTTAGATTGTGCCAGATATTACTTAATGCTGAGAGTATTACTGCAAGATGATTTGTTCATCTGAATCTCTTGTGCTGAGATCAGCCCCCTTATAGGTAAGTGCATTGGTTTATGAGTTAAAAGCTATATAGACTTGCATAAAACTTATTGTTTTAAGTTTGAGGTCAATGATTTATCTTCAGTAATAATTCTTGACACAATGACAAGTTAATGCTAGTGGGGGAGGCCTCCCCATTCATAATGTCAATGATAATTTTGGAGTCCCATGTAATTTTGATGTCTCAAATCTCTAATTTGGATGTTAGTTTTAGGCCTTTGCATAAAATGTGTCCTGCAATATTATTTGTGGTTTGGTCACATGCTCATGCTCGAGCAAATATTAGTCTTGTCTTTTCTCATGGGTCCCTTGAGCACTCTCCCCATGCTCTGCCTGGGTTTCATTTTGCTCTCCCATCAAGGAAGAAGATATTACCATATACATTAGAGAGTGGGCTGAACTGGGGAAAGAATCTCAGGTGGGGAGTCTGAAAATTAAGTCCACTTTTCATACCCATTGCAATTACTTGTCTGTATAATTGATTGCCTCATTTTGATCTTTTGCACCAGGCCCTAATATTTTCACTAATGAACACCTTTGCTTTCATGGCTTCCCTTGCCTTAATGGAAGATGATCTTATTCCAAATTTTCCAAGTGACAAACTTTGGAATCAGATTCCATAATTTGGAAATGAAAGATTTTTCCTTGAGAGAGCTTGGATAGTGATTATTCCAGGTGAGGACAGAATCTTCCCAAAACCTCTGGTCTTGTGAGATCCTGTGTGCTGGTACTGGCCAAAAAGTTTTATCAGATTTCTTTAGCTTTTTCGCTATGTGAAAAGAGTAATGTTGTTTATGTATGCTTTAGAAGTATGGCAGGCATAGAAGGCCTGGATAAACCTTGTGTAATTTCTCTGCTACCAGTGGTTTGTTGTTAGGACTGTAATGTACCTGAAAGCAAATGGCGAACCGATACTTCAATACTGATTTGACCTAAAAGTAAAAGCAGAAATATAATAGACATGAAGCTCAAAATATCAAAAGTAAGAGCTAAAAGCATAAAATAAGTAATTGGGGATACTCTCACAAGTCACAACAAAGTAGATTGCACCTGCAAATCCGATTCTAATGGAGGAAGAGATATCTGAGAGAAACTATGTTAATTAAATATCTGAAATAAAATTTACAAAAACCACTATTTATGCAAAAAAGAGAATGAAGCCCTAACTTAGATATGTTTCTGAACTGAAGCATTGAAGAATCTGCTGGAGTCCTCTTTTCAAGTTGCTAGAAACGTTGGGTTGGCTGATCCTCCAAAGAAAATCATTTAGGTTAAAAACACATGAAAATACATAAAATAAAAGATAAAATAGTCAATGTGTGGGACCTTAAAACACTATCTTTTGCGTATAAAATACCCCCCTCCCCATCCTAAAGTACACAATCAATGTTTCTCATTGCAGTTCACATTTTTAGATTTGTGAGAGTGATTTGGAGCAAAATAGATAAAAGAAATATGAATTCTCTTTGTTTCTAGTCCAAGTGTCTATTTTTCTTAATATTTAGGTTTCTCATAAATTGTTCCCCCATATTCTGATCCAAACTTGTCAAAAAATTTGGTGGATCCATCTCTGTTTGCATTCAACTTAGGACCAAAATAAATCAATAGGATTGAGATGTACATCAAGCGATAATGGCAAAGCGGCAGTGCGTAATGCATCCCCTGAAAACTACAAAGGGCTAAACTAGTAAAAGTACCAAAAAAAAGACTACAATGAATAGGGGTAAACCCTAGTCAATGAATTAAGAGCTGGTGCTATATAATGGGAGAGGAAGAACAAACAGTCATGTGGCTAAAAGATTGATTGAATCATGAATGGAACCAAAAGAGGAAAGAAATTTGTCCTGGTGGTTAGTGGTGTATGTTCCCAAGGAATATTCAGTATATGCATTGATTACCCAAGACAACATTCACTATATTGTTTGTAACAATTTTTTGTTCTTTGAAAATATAATTCACCACCTTATATTCTATATTATGTATGACACCTTTACATTTAATGTGTTTGTGGCCCAGGATGATGATTGAAAGTGTTCAAATGTGTTGAGATGGAGGTCCAATCTTTTAATCTGTTTTTTTGTTAATTTTTCACTATATGGTAGGTAGATGTGCACTCCTAAAACAAAATCCTAAACTAGGAACCAAACTATGATTAATCACCTATCAAAAAAACAGATAAAGGAATGCTAGATCTCTAACTGCATCAACTTGAAACTGGAACATCAAGTTTAATTTGCAGCACTCAATCAAATCACTCTCTATTAACTGAATGAAAGAATTATAATACAGTAAATTGTAAGATCAAAGCTTCTACTGTCTGGCCATCTCAGTCAAGAATTGTTTAACCCTCACACCACAGGCCATCCAAAAAGCTCTTGTAGCATTCCGAACAAAATTTTCTTGGTCAGTTGTCCTCTTTTGAAATCAAACTTTATAAATGTCCTCAACTCCAAAATTTTGTGACTTGAGCTTTGAGATTCAGATCCTCTATAGCTGTAGAAAGCTCTTCTACAACTATTCTAAGATCATAGCGTCTTCCATAATCTGTTCAGGGAAGCGAAGAGGTCATTCTCCACCTTCTTTACATATGAGGCCAAACATACATCTCTCTATTTATCAGGTACTTGTCTATCACACAGATAATCCTTGTTGAGAGACAAGGAATGGACCTTTTAAGTTTCACTGTTTGATCTTCTTCCAGATACCTAGATCTACCATTTTATAGAGTGGATGCTAAATCCTAACAATAGCTCCATATATTTGATACAATTCACTTCAAGAAGAACAACTTGGTGCCAACCTCTTCCTACCACCACACTTCACAAAGGACCACCAAAAGGGATGCCTTATAGTCCCTAGTCAAGGTTCCAACACTAGCTTTGTTGCTCCTGTAGGACTTCAGGCCTTGGATCATACCTGTTATTTTGAAACCCTTGAGTGGCACTGTGACACTTCCCAAGATTGCAGAAGAGGACTCTATGTTACCAGATCTCAGACCAACTAAGACCGTTAGGTAGGTTTTGGAGGATTACTAGGAATTGAGGATAATAGACATATATCTGGACTATTCATAGTTGTGTAGGATAGAGTTCATCCTCTAAATGTCAATTGTCCTGATGCACTTTTACAGATCGAAGATTCCATAGATAGTGCTGTACTACACAGGACTTCATGTCATATCCACTATACCACTATCTTTGTTTACTGTAGTCTTTTACTTTAAAGCTCTTTGAAAATGTCGCACTCAATCTAAACTTATTTTGTTCTGTATGACCACTTGGTCTTGTGGATGGTTAATAAACGCTATTGTCCATCTATCTATTGAGTCAGATTGACCACTTCTATTCACAATTCGATATTTATATAAATTTCTTTCAACCTTTCTCAAGCTCTTGTCACAAAGTCTTCCTGCTCTTGATTATAAACCATCAGTAAAAATTAAGAAAAGTACTTCTTTGTAGCACTAATGTAATATAGGATGTGTTTTTGCTCAAAGGAACCATTAGCTTAGATATACATGAAAGGACATTAAGATTCTGCAGTCTTGGTCCTTAGAGTGTTAGAATGTTTAATGCCCATTTTTGGTCCTTGAAAGTGTGTTTTCAAAGTAAGTGCATTTACATGCAAGAAAAGTGAAAAAGCTACAAAAGCTATCTTAAGATAGGACAACTTATTTTAGGCAAAGATGAGGATCCATTTTTATCTTCAGGGACCAAATTTGAAACAGTTTTGTATGTTAAATATGTTTTTCCTTCATTTGTGTTCATTGTCTTGTGCATGTGTGCTCTGCAAAATCTAATATGGGAGCCTATAGCTCGTGAGGAAGAAAGTTGAATTTCAGGGTGGTGCATGCTGGTAGGAGAGCACTAGAACTGTTGAGAATCATTATATGCTGAGTACAGAGAGTTCTCGAGTGTAGCATTTGAGTTTTGGGTGCAACAATCAGTTTTTCTTGTGTTTACCCTACTTTTGTTTAGTAGGAGAAAATTGGAAACACTCCCCTAAAACAGCACAGGGATGGTGCATTGTCAAATTCAAGTATCATTTTGACTAGGATTGGAGCATACAAGCTCAGGGAAAGACATAAATATATATATTTTTATTAATGAATGATGATTTTTTACATAGAAGGGCTCCTGCCTTATATATTGTCTCGGGTGCCTCTTGGCGAAAGGGCATGATCTTCTGATCATGCCCCTTTGCCTAATTAACCTATAATTACAAACTTATTAAATTTTTTACATAACATTGCCTTCCTCTTGAAAAGATGCTTTGAGGATTTACATAACATTGCCTTCCTCTTGAAAAGATGCTTTGAGGATTTACATAACATTGCCTTCCTCTTGAAAAGATGCTTTGTCCTCAAAGCATACGTAACGATGGGTGTTGTTGACGAAATGTTTCTGTCTCCCAAGAGGCTTCTTCTTCTGGTAGGTTCTTCCTTTAATTACTCTTTAATTACTCGAGATTGTAATTTCCTTTCCCTGGTGGTAACAATTCCTTCTGGTTCTAAAACGAACTTGCCTTCATCATCTAATATCAGAAGCATTGTCTATGCTGATTGGTGTTGGCCCAGTGCCTTTTTAAGACAAGATACATGGAAAACGTTGTGAACTCGACTATTATCTGGAAGGCTTAAGCTATATGCTACTTGGCTGATCTTTTTGTTAATTTGGTAAGGTCCATAAAAATTTGGCGCTAATTTGTTTTTTCCTTTATGCTTTAGGGATAATTGCTTGTAAGGTTGAAGTTTGACAAATACCCATTCTCCAATTTCAAATTCTCTCTCTGTTCTATGTAGGTCGATTTGTTGCTTCATGCGATTTTTTTCCATACTTAGATTTTCTTTTAATGCTTGAAAGACTTTTTGGGTTTCTTCTCATTGAACCTTAATTGCTGGAACTTTTGTCTTGGTGATGGCTAAGTCCTTCCATTTAGGAGGTTCTTGTCTGTACAAAGCTTGAAATGGGGTCATTTTTGCGGAAGTGTGATAAGTTGAATTGTACTACCATTCAGCGAGGTGTAACCATTGAGCCCACTTACTTTGTTTGTCTGCTACATAACAACGAAGGTAAGATTCTAAGCACTTATTGACATTTTCTGTTTGACCCTTTGTTTGAGGATGATCTGCGGAACTCATATTGAGGTACATTCTAATATGTTTGAAAAGCTCCTTCCAAAAATTCCCTTTAAATATAACGTCACTATCAGTAACAATGACTTTAGGAAATCCATGTAATTTGTAGATATTCTTGCAAAATATCCCAGCGATCTCCTTCGCTGAATCTGATTTCTTAATTCCAATGAAGTGTGCATACTTGGTGAGTCTGTCGACTACTACAAGAATTTTGTCCTTGCCATTAGACATAGGTAACCCTTCGATAAAGTCCATTGATATTTTCTCCCATTTTTGATTTGGAATGTTTAAGGGATGGAGTAATCCGAGTGTCCTAATGTTCTCATTTTTATTTCTTTGGCATTTATCGCATTTTGCTACATATTTTTGAATATCATTATTCATTCCCTTCTAGAAAAAAGACTGGCGTGCATTATAGTAGGCTTTAAAGAACCCTACATGTCTGAATGACAATGAGTCATGGGACTTTTTGAGAACTTTGGCTTTAAATTTAGAAGTTGGACTTCGGTAAATTCTTCCCTTGTACCACAAAATATTGTTTTTCCATTCAAATCTTGATTTCTGAGGATCTTTTGCATACTCACTTCGAATTTCATTAAGCCATTCTGGGTTAGCAACTGAAATTGCCGGTAATGATGATTCTTCGTCTTTTCTGGACAAAGCATCAACTACTACGTTGTTCTTCCCTTTTTTATGTAATATATCTATGTCGAAGGCGACAATTTTTTCGATCCACTTTTGTTGTTCTGTAGATAGCGTTGTTTGCTGGAGGAGGTGCTGAAGACTACTATGGTCTGTTTGTATTAAGAACTTACTTCCCAAGAGATATTGTCTCCACTTGGCTAATGTGTGCACAATGACAAGCATTTTCTTGTTATATGTAGACTTGAGACATTCTTTCTTGTTGAGCTTCCTGCTTTCAAACGCGATTGGGTGACCTTTCTACATTAATATTGCTCCTAGGCCAAAACCTGAATCATCACATTCAATTACAAATGGCTTTGAAAAATCCGGAGCTGCTAATACAGGTGCATTAGACATAATTTCCTTCAAATCTTCAAAACACCTTTCTGCTTCATCATCCCATCGAAATGAGTTCTTCTTTAGAAGGTTCGTTAGGGATGCGGTTACATGGGCATAATTTTTAATAAACCTTCGATAATACCTTGTCAACCCTAAGAATCCTCTTAAATTGGAGATGTTAACAGGTTTGGCCCATTCTTCTTAGCCTTGATCTTATTAGGATCTACTTTTACTCCTTCCTTGGATATTATGTATCCGAGGTACTCTACTTCTTTTCCAAAGGTGCACTTGGACATCTTTGCATAGAACTGATGTTCTTATAATATAGTGAGAACTTGCTCCAGATGTTGTAGATGCTCCTTCCAGGTTTTGCTATAGATTATAATATCGTCAAAGAACACTAACACAAATTTCCTTAGATACAGACGAAATACCTCATTCATGGTGGCTTGGAAGGTTGCCGGAGCATTAGTTAATATGAAGGGCATTACCTTAAATTCTTAATGACCTTCATGTGTTCGAAAAGCAGTTTTTGCTATGTCTTCCAACCTTATCCTTATTTGGTAGTACCCTGATCTCAAATCTAATTTTGAAAAGTATTTAGCTCCATGTAGTTCATCCAACATTTCATCGATAAAAGGAATTGGAAATTTGTTCTTAATCATTATCTTGTTTAAATGATCCAACTTTTTTTCTGACTAATACAACTAGAGCAACATATGGACTTTTACTTTTTGTGATAATACCACATTTTAAAAGATCTTGGACTAATCTCTCAATTTCGGTTTTTTGATGATGTGGATATCGATACGGATTGATGTTGATGGGATTTGATCTTGATTTGACTTCTATTGTGTGCTCGATTTCTCTTTTAGGAGGTATCTTCATTAGAAGGTCTTGGCACATTTTTGAATTAGTTCTTGAACTTCATGTGACTCTTCATTAACCAAATTCGTAATTAGCATTTCTAATTGATGACACTGCACTATATAAGCTTGTACTCCCTTCCGAATCATTTTCATCATCTGGGATGATGATACAATTTGATTTTAAGGGGGCTGGAACCCATATAACTTGTATTTTTGCCCTTCCCATTTAAATTTTATAAATTGCTTTTGATGGTTGGCAAAGTAAGTGCAGAGGGTTTGTAACCATTGGATACCTAGGACCACGTCCACTCCTCCTAATGGTACAGTGTAGAACGAAGATTCTAGATTATGCTATTGAATCTGTAATTTGATTTTATGGCATTTCCCTACTTTTTCAATTTTCTTACTGTCAGCTACCATAACTTTCATGTTGGGCATAAGAAATGCGAAAATGTTGAGCCTTTTTCGCCATAGTTGAGTCCAAAAAGTTGTGGGTGCTACCGATATCAATTAGAACCATTACATTGCTCTTTTTGATATGTCTGTTTAACTTTAATGTTTGGGGTTGAGATATACCTGTCATGGCCGATAATGATACTTGCGAAATATTCTCGTTATCTGGTTTTGGAGAAAATTGTGAAGAGTCTTCAATTTCTTCTACGTCTGATTTTTCACTGTCTGAATCATTGGTTGCTTCACATGTATATAGGTTCTTGGTTTCTTTTCCCTTAGCACATCTATGTTTAGGATCCCATTTTTCGCCACAACTTTTGCACTTACCTTCTTTCATTCTTTGCATTTCTAAATTAGTTTTGTCTCCTTCATGAAGATGTGGTGGAACATATTTTGTATTATGTGTGTTCGCAGTTTGGGGAAATCTTCGTCTTGAATATACTCTTTCAACTTTTGGCCACTGCATCTTTTCGTGCTTCTTTTCAACAACTTTTGCCTTTTGTCTTGTTTCTTCTATAGAAGTGATGTCATGAAGCTCAAGCTCCGCCTGGGGATGGGGTTTAAGTCCCGTCATGTATGATTGAATGTGACGAGTTTCTGATAATCCAAGTACTCGTGTAACTAAGGTTTCCCATTCTCGAGTGTATTCGTCCACATCTCCTTTTTGTTGCAGTTTGGTTAGTGTTGAGAACTCTTCTTCTTTGACACCTTGGAACCTTTTAAAGGATGCATTTTTGAATTTCTTCCAACTGATAGCAAGTGTTGTATTCTTTCACAACATATACGAATTATATGCTTCGCCTTCAATTTGCATGGATGCATGCTTGATCTTTTCATCATCATTGTCAATACTGTAAATCTCGAAATATTCTTCCGCTTATATGCTTCGCCTTCAATTTGCTTGGATGCATGCTTGATCTTTTCATCATCATTGTCAATACTGTAAATCTCGAAATATTCTTCCGCTTTATAGAACCATGCGACACTATGTTTTTCATTACAGGGTATTTGGAGAGCTCAAGTTTTGCTCTTCGTTGATATGTGGCAACTGGTGGAGTGAAGAAGGGGTATTGATTCGAGAACTACATATTTGAGTATTAATTCCAGAGCTGCATATTTTGAAAATTCGTGTTATTATTTTGTTGATTGGGTATGGAAGATGCTTTTGGAGACTCAGGGTTTTGATGTGTTTGATGTATCCAAAGAATTTGGCTGTTGAGTAGCTTCATTATTCTGGGGTATTTGATTAGGTGTAATTTTGAACTTGTGACAAATACAGGTCAACATCGCCATTGCTTGATCATGAGCTATTGAGGCTGCATTATGATTTCGATCCACCTTATTTGAAAGGATCGCATGATCCTTTTTAAATTTGTTGTGATTTTGCTCAAGATGAATCTCTATTCTCTTTGTTGTATCTTGTAGCTCCTTGATTTCATTAGAATGTCCGGTAACCTTATTCTCAAGATCTATCAATTTTTTACTAAAATCGGCCATCGACATTGATTGAGTATGTGGTGGAGTATACTTATCCAACTTAACCTTTTTTCTTAACTTGACCCTAAATTGTTTTTTTTTTAAATAATTATTATTATTATTATTATTTTCTTTTTTTTTTTGTTTAAATAAAATATATTAAATTATATATTAACTATATACAAGTTATATAATAAGTCATATAACTATAATAGACTATGAAATATAAGTCACCTGACACGGGATTCGGGATCACGTAGGATTCGACGATTCGTGGTGTCGGATTCGACACGCTGAACCCCCGGAACAGGAACGTTACGGTGACAATCGTCTATGATAATTATTTATTAAAAATATATTATATATTATATATATATTAATATATAAATATATATTAAAAATTAGATATTATGATATTTCTTACACAAATTTTAATTAATGATACAAATTTATTGATTTCAAACATAGATCTTGATTCTTAATCTATACTATGGCTATTAGCATGCATAGTAGTATAGTACATACAAAATTCAAATAAATGTCAAATTTCAATGATAAATCTATTAAAAATTTAAATCATGATTCATAATTGAAAGACAACTTAGTAAGCAACTACAACTTACAAGATAGTAAGATAAACACACTGACAACTGTGACTTAGTTGAGTATCAATTGCAAGACAACAAAGGATAAAAGGGTTTGTTTCGCTTGGTTTTATTGGTGGTTTCATTGGGCTTGGTTCACAGGGAATTGAAGACAATCATTTGAAGCAATCTTGTTAACTTTTTCTACAACTTCAACCCTCCTTAGGGCATTCTTCTGAATAGTACGTAACATTTTTCTGTGATCAAATTTGGCCTTCCAAATATCCCTACGATTGTCCGTTATGAGCACAAACTAAACTTCGCTGGGTATTTGATAGCTTCTATTCAAATACAATGATATACTCTTATTCATTGACGACTGCATGTATAAGGACCTGTGTTATGATCTAAACAAACACATATGGCTTGTCTTTTGGAATTTCGAATTAGTATTTTGACAATAATCTGTCCTAGAAAGAGGTTCTGTATTACAGTATTACTCATCAAGCAATCTTTAGTGGCATTTAGGTTTACCTTGAAAGTCGCAACCTTACCCTATAAGAAGACCAAAATCTGTCACTGAAAGAAGATTGAAGACTCATTATTTTGTGATTTGTGGCCTTGAAATTCCAGCTAGTATTCTGTGCTACAAGTTCTGAATTGTGTGAGGTTCTGAGCATAAAAATTGAACAAGTTACCATGCAGACTTTGCCTGAAGGAAGTGTAACCGATTATCAACAAGCCCTAGATCTGATCTTGCATCATTGTCTATTTGAAGGACTCATTCAAACATATATGTAGCATACACATGGTTGGTCTTCCTTGGATCAAATGACACATATCTAAGCCCTTGTACGTAGAGGTTTGAGACATTTGAATTGGTTAGTAGATGTGAAAAGAAAGATCGTTTTGATTCACTGTGTTAGGACAAAATTTGAGCCCATCTAGAAGACAAACCTGAATTTCACGAGTGCTTGAAGTATTAATGCAAGCTGTGCACTTTTGAAGTTCTGAGCATTCTTGGATTCGTTTATTAACACGTTAAATCCTTGACAATTGATACTCAACTAAGTCACGTTAGGACCGACCCCTTTTAACCCCGCGAATAGGCAAAAATCGTGAACTAAACCAGGACTCGTTCCAAAAAAACGGACACGATTCGATTTTTTGCCTGACACGAGCTGACACGACGTGGGGAAAACGGACACGACGTGTCCTGCCAGCATGACACGTGTCCGGACAGAATCGTGTCCGATTCGTATGATTCGCGATTCGTCCAGGGTTTTGAACGAATCCGGTTTCTTAGTATATAACATTGCATGCCATATCATTGAAAATATATAACACCCTAACTTGTAACAGCTTTCTAATTGGTCTAACAGTAGAGTATTTAACCTTTGATAAAGAAAAACTTAACCCTCTTGGCTCCGCTAATAGCATATCCCAATTATTAGACCTTTCCATCACCTTGATCCTTGTTGAATATCCCTTGTGGTTCAATATATGTTAATTTTAGGCAACAATGGTATGTTCTATGCTTTAGAGCAATTTTACTTCAATTTCTTTATTAACCCAATATCAATATCCAATTTAGCAATCACATCAACATGATAGTAAAGTAAAGATAGAACATAAACATAAACAGTAGAATACAAGCCAAGACAAGAGGACACAAGATGTGGCACCAACCAGGGACGAACCCCAATGTGGGGAAACCCTTCATCAAATCTTCTTTTAGTCTTCAATAGTTCAGCAAAGAGAGAGTACAATTTACAAATCTAATAATTTATAATAGTACCAAAAGAGCCCTAACCATTAAGTCAACATTGGTCAATAGGCAGATTTGACCCTCAAGAAATCGGTCAACTCCAGTCAACTTCGGCCTCCAAACAGCAAGATAAAACAACCCTCAAAACAGTCAAATTCAGCCCAATCAAAGTCTGGTCAAAGAGCCCACCTGTGGTCAGCCCTAGGTGCAGCCAACGTTGGTCAACAGTCAATGCTTAGCCTCGATTTTTGTGCCCAGAAATGCGCCCTGCCCAGACAGAGATAGCCCTCACAAAAACGCAGTCAAAATAGTTCAACGCTTGGTCAAACTGTCCAGAAATTTGGTCTCCTGAAATTTCGACCTCTTGAAATTCCACTCTTCTAAAATTTCAACCTCCTGAAATTTTGCTCTCCTGAAATTTCGGCCCCCTGAAATTTCGGCCTCTTGAAATTTCACTCCCCTGAAATTTCAAATGTGTGGAGAGGGAGAGGCCCAAAAATCAGTACCCAATCAATGAGGAGAGAGAGAGAGAGAGAAATGTGAAGATGAGTGTGTCCAAATCAGGATGAGGCATCATGTATTTATAGCAAACGTTGAGGATGAATAAACATCACTGTTGGGCTTCTGAGCCTACATGAGTTGCCAGCCGACCTTGACAATTTGTTCATAATCAAAATAAATTCATAACTTCATTTGTACATGTCAGAATCAAATGATCTCTAGATCAATCCTACACCTCTCGGAGAGAGGAATCCAAGAAAAATATCAACTGTCATAAATAAGATGACCCATGTGGAGTTTGGCCCTAGTTGCCAATTTTAACACTCCCTCTCAACTAAGGAGAACTCCAATTACTAATCCATCTGCCAATCTGTACTATCTCTGCCATCAATGCACTTCTTTGCACTGCTCTGCTCCGCTGAAGTATGAAGAAGAAGAAGTGATCGAGAATGTATCATACCATTCTCTACTGACCCGAAGTCAGTCTCAAATAAAAGGAGAGTGTCTCATACCACTCTTACTGACCCGAAGTCAGTTCCAAACAAAAGAGACTGTCTCAAACCACTCTTACTGACCCGAAGTCAGTTCCATACGATCCCAGATCAATGTCAATCATCCTAGCATAGGGAGTACGGTAGTACACGATGCGTCCATTGGTAATACTATGGTCCCTATCCTCATTTCCCTACTCATTGGCCAGATGAGAGGTACTTCCAATGGGTCCCAAACTGCACGGGGAGGATGTCTCAGCAGGAGAAGGATGAACCACTCATCCTCCCTACATGTCGCCAATGGGTATCACAGGGGAAGGCTGAACCACTCACCCTGTACACAGCAAACCACTAGGAGAAGGCTGAACCACTCACCCTATGGTTGCTCACCACTCCAAGTAGTACCCCAAGCCCCTCGGAGCTCCCAGAGCTCGATATCCATTTCATACAAGACCCTCATAAGAGGGTCTCTCCATGACTCCAAGTCATTCTCGGAAGGTCAAAAATTTGACCTTCCCCGGGGGTTTTGTCAGAATATCGAGGACCTGCTCATCAGTCCCAATGTGATGGAGCCTTATTGCTCCTCATTGTACCATATCCCAGATAAAGTGATACCTAATATCTATATGCTTGGAGCGATCATGAAACACGGGATTCTCTGATAATCAGATTAATCGAATCCCACTCTAGTTGTCACAGAGGATCACAATGGTATCCAGCACATGTCCAAACAACTCATTGAAGACCTTCCCAACCAGACAACTTCACAGGAGGCTATACTAGCAGTTATGTATTCGGCCTCGGCGTTGCTCAAGGCAACCGATTTCTGCTTCCTTCTCATCTAGGATATCGAAGCAAAACCCAAAGAAAAACAGCATCCAAAGTGCTCTTGCAATCCACCACACTGCCAACCCAGTCAACATCAAAATAACCATGCAGCCTCACATATCCAATAGTGTATCTCAGTCCATGAGTGATTGTGCCCCAACGATATCGCAGAAGATTCTTGGCAGCAATCCAATGTATATGATGAGGCTCAACCATGTATTGGCTCAATGTGTTAACTGCCGCAAAACAAATGTCTGGATGGGAGTTCACCAAGAACATCAGTGCTCCTATGAGTTAACGATACTCATAAGCATTTCCCAATTCATGTCCAGCAGCACTACCACATAACTTCTTAAAGTTAAGTTCCATCGGGGTAGTCACAGGCTTGCAGTCCACCATCCCAAATCTTTCCAATATCTTCACAACACATTTTCCTTGAGATAGTAAAATTTCACCTGGCTTTTACCAGACCTCCAACCGTAGGAAGTAGTGCATCAGTCCTAAGTCCTTCATCTCAAATTCAGAAGCCAACACCCTCTTACATTTGTGACTGAGAGGGTCTGCACCTCTCAGAAAGAGGTCGTCCACATAAAGTACCAGAATGAGAGGTTTATCATTTTCAACCTTAAAGTAAAGGTTTGAATCGACTTCACTTCTAGTGAATCCCAGCTTGATCAGATAGTTATCAATCCTCTCATACCAAGCCCAAGGCACTTTATTCAATCCATAGAGAGCTTTCTTCAACCTGCATACATGAGATTCCTGATCATGAACCTCAAACCCCTCGGGTTGTTCCAGATAGACTTCTTTGATTGAACCATGAAAGAAAGCGGTCTTGACATCCATCTGATGTAGGTTCCATCCTTGCGAGGCAACAAGGGGTATGATTGAGCGGATGGTGGTGTATCGGGCAACAAGTGCAATATCTCATTGAGAGAAGCCTCGAGCAACAAAGCGGGCCTTGAACTTTTCTACACTTCGATCAGCGCCATGCTTGATTTTGTAGAGCTACTTAGAGGTGACAACCAATTTGTCCTACGGTCTAGGGACCACATCCCAGACATCATTCTTCATAATTGACTCATATTCTTCATTCATAACATACTTCCATACTTGTTGCTTCATGGATTCTTTGAATGATGAAGGCTCATTTTGAATGATAGTGCTCATGGCAGTCAAATATCCTTGATACCTGTTCGGCTTCTTGCTTTCACGGAAAGTTCCCCTTGGTGCAATGTGTCTCTCGGCATCTTCGAGAGTCTCCCTAAGCCATGAGGGTCTCCTTTTGGAGGAGGAGGGCTCGTGAGGAGGATCAATAGGATCCATAAGTTCATCAACATCAGGCATCGTTTCGTCTTCTTTTGCACCCTAATTTCTAGTGTCAGCTTCTTTGTCCTTCCTTAGGATAGCAAGGTTGTTGATCTTCTTGAGGGCCATATCTTCATCGAAGGTGACATCATGACTTATCTCAACTTCCTTTTGACCACCCACATAAATTATATATCCCTTAGAATTTTCACTATAGCCCAAAAAGATTCATTTCTTCCCAGATGCACCCAATTTGCTTCTTTTCTCTTTCGACACATGAAAATATACGGGACTTCCAAAAATTCTAAAATGAGAGACATCGGGTTTCTTACCAGTGAACATTTCTTCAGGAGTCTTGGAGTCCAATGCTTGATGAGGGCATCGATTTTGAACATACATGGTGATATTTGCAGCTTCAGCCCATAGGAACTTCAGGAGGCCTTGATCATGAAGCATGGCACAAACTGCTTCTACAATAGAGCGATTCTTCCTTTCAGCCACAACATTCTGCTCAAGAATGTATGGCGTTGTAGTCTCCCTCTTAATGCCAGCTTCTCTGCAATAATCTTAGGTACTCAGTCCCATTATCAGTCCTCAATATCTTGATTTCTTCTCGGATTGGTTTTCGATCAAGGCTTTGAAGTGTCGAAACCAAGTGAACACTTCATCCTTCTTCTTCAAGAAGTAGATCCAAGTCTTGCAAGAATAATCATCCGTAAAGGTGAGATAATATAAGTATCCTCCCAAAAATTTTACGGGCATCATACCAGATATATCAGAGAGGATCAAATGCAATATATCTGTGGTCTTGCTATTACTTGAGGGGAATGGTCGCCTTATAAGTTTTCCTTTGGCACATCCTGGACATACACCTCCATGCTCTACTTTGAACTTGAGCATCCCTGTCACCATCTGTCTCACATCGGGTAGGGCCTTATAATGAAGATGGGCAAACCTCTGGTGCCATAGTTCAAATTGTAGAGACGTGTAGCAAGACATGGCTCCTAATGGACTTCCTCCAACTTGATACAAAGTGTCAAACCTGAACCCAAGAGTAAAAGCATCTTTAAAATTTCTTTTCCAAACACGCACCTTTCCATCGATGAATGCCACCTTGAATCATTTGTCCTCCATGGCTAAAATGGACACCAAGTTCTTCTTGAGATTAGGTACATATAGTACTTCTTGCAAATGAATAGTGTTACCATGATTCAATTGAAGGGTAACATTCCCTACTCCCTTCACGGGATAGGTGGCATCGTCTCCAAGGATGATCTCCAAGTTTGTCTCCTTTTCTATCAGATAAGAGAGGGCTTCCTTGTATCTGGTGAAGTGCCTTGACATACCACTATCAATCGGCCAATTTCCCAGTGTCCGGAGGAGAGGCAGTGGACAGGGCCAATATAAGATAGTACTATTTTTGCTTATTGTTAATAACATTTGATTCTTCATACTTGGAGTTCCTTGATGTCTTGGAGGGTCGGTCATTTCCTTGATCTCCCGCATTCCTTTTTTCTTTACCATTGGACTTGCCATTCCTTTGATCGTTATTGTTGAAGTTGCCCCTGGAATGATTGTGATCATCATCATGCGATGTGTCCCTTCTATTTGGACACTCCCTTACATAGTGGCCAAACTTATTGCAAACAAAGCACCAGCCCTTCCTTCCTCCCTTAGATCCAAGCTTTCCGTGGAAATGACCTTTAGACCCTGCATTATTTCTCCTTTTGGCATGAGTGAAGAATGCAGTGTGGGGTTGCTTCTATTAGAAGGCATTTCTTGCTCCACCATTCTAGTTTCTTCTTGAATGCATCTTGACATCAATTCTTCAAATCCTGGAATTCGATCATTATTGAGGACGGTGGTTCTAAATACATACCACTCAGGTGTGAGTCCTCCAAGGGTGGTGAGAGTAAGTTCCCTATCAGGAATGACTTCTCCAATTGAGAGTAGATCATTCTTGATGTCAGTAATTCTCAAGAAATAGGATTGAATATCCTTGTCCTTGTCCTTCTTAATATCCTTCAACTTATTCTTGAGAAATAGAATTTGATTAGCATTACTAACCTTGAACATGCTGACCAACTTGTAGTAGATCTCCTTGGAGGTCTTCAATTCGAAAATATAGGCCACCAGATGCTTGTCAATGGAATCCCTAATAATTTTCTTCGCTTTGACTTCAGCCCTATTGTACTTGGTCTTCACAGCAGCCGATGCATTTGAAGGATGCTCAGGCATTTTACCCTGCACATAGTCCATCACTTCTTTTTCTTCCAAGGTCAAATCAAGAGACATCTTCCATCCATGATAGTCATATTTATCATGGAGCTTGTCTTCAATCGGGAAATAGGATGAGGAACCCATTGAACCTTTTGTCCTTGTCCAACTGCCTTTCATGATTTCTCTTTCACTCTTGCTTAGGCTTTGTCTTCACCTCAGCTCTAATACCATGTTAATTTTAGGCAACAATGGTATGTTTTATGCTTTAGAGCAATTTTACGTCAATTTCTTTATTAGCCCAATATCAATATCCAGTTTAGCAATCACATCGACATAGTAAAATGCAAATAGAACATAAAACATAAACAGTAGAAGACGAGCCAAGACAAGAGGACACAAGATGTGGCACCAACCAATGTGGGGATACCCTTGACAAATCTTCTTTTTAGTCTTCAATAGTTCAACGGAGAGAGAGTACAATTTACAAATCTGATAATTTATAATAGCAGCAAAAGAGCCCTAACCAGAAAAGTCAACACTGGTCAACAAGGCATATTTGACCCTCAGCAAATTGGTCAACTTCGGCCTCCAAACAGCAAGATAAAAAAACCCTCAAAACAGTCAAATTCAGCCCAGATAAAAGTCTGGTCAAACAGCCCACCTACGGACACCCCTAGCTATAGTCAACATTGTTAAAAAGTCAACGTTTAGCCTCAATTTTTGTGCCCAGAAATGCAACCTGCCCAAACAAAGATAGCCCTCACAAAAACACAGTCAAAGGAGGTCAACGCTTGGTCAAACTGTCCATAAATTTGGTATCCTGAAATTTCGGCCTCCTGAAATTTTGCTCTCCTGAAATTTCAGACGTGTAGACAGAGAGGCTCAAAAATCCGTACCTAATCAATGAGGAGAGAGAGAGAAGTGTGAAGATGAGGCTCAAAAATCCGTACCTAATCAATGAGGAGAGAGATAAGTGTGAATATGAGGCATCATGTATTTATAGCAAACGTTGAGGATGAATAGACATGATTGTTGGGCTTCTGAGCCTACATGAGTTCGCTGGCCGGCCTTAACAATTTGTCCATAATCAAAATAAATTCATAACTTCATTTGTATATGTCAGAATTGGACGATCTCTAGATCAATCCTACACCTCTCGGAGAGGGGAATCTAGGAAAAAGATCAACTGTCATAAATAAGATGACCCGTGTGGAGTTTGGCCCTAGTTGCCAATTTTAACAATATACCACTAAATAGCTGGGCAAAGGCGGTTGAGGTGCCAGTGGTGGCCAATCTCTTGTTGCCACAAGGTGTGGATCCACCAGTGAGGATTTGCACTAGGCTTGCTAGATTTTATGCTAATAGTACACACAGCCTAACGTGAAGAAATCTTTTACACGGAAACCCCCCGTGTGTAGTGATTCAGATTCGTTTGTGTGGGAAGACAATCGAGGTGATAGTGGTTAATCTTCACAGTTCCCATTGATTTGTCCAAAGTATAGACCTTACACATCTTGTGTGACAAATCAAGTGGTAACATACCCAACTCATTGATACGTACATAATTTAGACTTCCAAATTCAGAGCTAAGTCGGTCCTGAAATCCATTCAGTGTAAGTGCATTTCTATCAATTTCAATGACTCCCAATCATATGTCACCCATTGATTTAAGTCAGTCCTTCCCCATAACTCAGGATATTGACTACTTAAAGTTTATACCACAGTTTCGATGATTTCAGCAGTTGGTTTGCCCCAACTATCTGAACATGAAACACTGACTTTGTATTGTTTTGTTTTGATACTAAAACAATGTATAAACATCCAACAAAGGGATTCAAACCAATGTTGCAATATCATTTTGGGGAATATATCATCAAGGGTCTGAAAAGAAACTTCAAAAACATCAAGGAAAATATTGGAAATTATTGGGAAATGTTGGCAAGCATATACTAGGTGCCTAAAAAACAAAAAAACTATCTGAGAAATCAGCAACCCGAAGAAAATCAGAAAAAATTGGAACTATCAGGAGAAATCAAAGGTATTTGCAACATTGAAATTTTTGACCTGACACTATTGGATCAGCTTTTTGAGAATATAGGGTAAGGCTCCAAAAAAATCATGAGAAACTCTAAAAAAATAAATGTGTATATTTCACCATATATTCTCATTTGAATGTTTTGACTCTCCCTAAGTTGCACAAAACTTGTTCTCAAGGGACTTGTTCACACATTAAAGGTGATGATAAATATTACTACAGTATCACTTCTTTAAGACAACATAACATATGGATTCACCAATATAAACTTCAAGTATTTGCAATTGGATGTTGTATTGCTTTGATTTTTGATAATCACAATTCAGTATGGTAAAAATACCAATTCTTTTTCGGATTTCCTATATTTCTCCATATTCAAGGGTTCCTTATGTCCCCTAGCCTGTCATCCCTAAATTCGTGGCATCTATCCAGCCATCCCCAAAACTCATCTCTGCATCCATCATTTCCCCCGTTCCCAAACCATTGCGAAGCATAAAAGGAAACCCCCACACTGTGAAGCTCACAAGAAATATATATCAAGTACAGATAACAGTAGAGAGATTCTGAATGAGCATACAAAAGTATTCACATTCATTATCATCCAAAAAATCTATTTACATTAAACCTAACAAGTATAGATCCTTGAGATTGAAAACTCTTATGCAGCGAAGCTCGCAACAAACCACATGCATTAATTGACACAATTTATAAGGTGTACAGAAATTGTCCCATTAGCTAACAGCCTACACTTGACTGGCCGTAGCACATTAACATGAAGCCTGTTCTTGATATATGATTCACTATATGCTATTACACAAAGATGCATACATAGGACCTGCAACTTAATGTATAACAAAAGTTAAAAATTCAACAGCAAATGATGCTGTTAGAACTACAACACTTTAACATTATGAGGAAGATAGAACATTACAAGACAGACTGGAATCAAAACTTTATGTTAGATAATCATACTTGTGCAGCTAGGAGTGTATCAGCCTATACACCTTTTAGTTTTATAACTCGAAGAACAAAAAATTGGGTAGTTAGTTATATCTCAATATTAGTAATATAGCCTGGATATTTTATTAGAGCAACAAGATAACTAAAGTGACGTTAAAAACACCAAAAAACTTGTCTTAAACCCTAGTTAGTCAATGCAATATCTTAGAGGCATCACCTTCTCCAGCACAACAGGATCTGTAGCATTTGCCCGTTCAAGTAGCCGGAACAATCCAATTGCAAAGAAGCGACTGTAGCTAAAATTTTTCTTTTCCCTCGCTCGTTCAGCAATGTCTTTCAATATTCCCTCAACCTCTCCATCTCTAGATTGAAATTCAACAATAGACTTTGCATCCTGTGAGCCAGCCCATTCTTCCAGCTTTTTGGCATCACTCCTGTAATGCTCATTCACTGAAATATGTCAAGAGTCAAGATATTGTTCCTTCAAAAGAATAGAATGCAAGTGAATTAGACATCAAGTTTTCAACAGCTATATTTGAGAAATACACATTGTGAAAAATATACATCACAATCTTTGAGACGAACTACTAGAATCAGAGAATGAACAGGCTAACAAAACCAAGATGAATGTTAAGTTTTGACCTTCATATATCAAGAAGAAAATTGAATTTGCAATCAGTAATCCTGTTTGTTTGTTTAAGAGAAGTACTAATTTTCTACTGGTCACCAACAAGTAGTGCCTAACACCACCACAGCAAGACACGTGAGTACCACAAAAGCACAGTACCACCAAGCACACGAGTGACCATTAGCAACTACCAATTACTACTGAAAGGCATCCACAGTGAAGTGTGAATGGTTGAAATCAGTGTAGCCTAGGAACCCATTCCCATCCATGGGCGTTGAATCCCATGTGTTTTCCGATTTTCACAAACTTAGAGATTACAAGGAGAGGTTCCCATTTGGAAGCAGACATCCCTGAAGACATGAGAGATAAGATAAAATAAAATAATTATACTAATATCTAACAAATGACCACAAAAGTAGGTCAAAGGAGCTATCTGGTACAACAGTACCAATACAAAGTGGGAGTGTACAAGGCGGCTACTAAATAAAGCAAGATGTAAAAAGTAAAATAATGTTAAGGTACTACCCTATACTAAGAACTGAAATTGAGCTCAGATAGTGAAAAATAGATGTGGGAGAAATGGACCCAGAATCTAGGATACATAAAGCACAAGCATATCAAGATCCACTAGTGCTCACTACCCTCACATCCAAGGCCAAAATTCAAATGGAGGAACCTTGGGATAGAATGTTATCTAAAAGATAAGTTGGCTTGTACATTGTGTTGCTTCTGGGATGATGTCAACCACCACTGGGACCTAGATAGCCTTCTCTAACTCCCATTTTGAAATTCGATCAGCAACATCTCTAGGACCATTGATTTTGAAATTTGGTAGCTCGGAAGGTATTTCCAATTGGAAAATCCCTTGGGGCTTTTAGGTTTGTTTGTTGGCGTTTTGCACCCAAGGAAAAGCATTTAATATTTAAATTTAATTATTGTTGGCTTAAGGTGTCAAGATGGCTCAGGTCGTCCAGCAAGGCCAAATGTTAAAATTGGCAACTAGGGCCAAATTCCACCTTGGGACAGCTCATTTGATAGAGATGATGATTGCACAAATTCCTCTTTTCGAGAGGACCAAAATTGATATAAAGATCATCCAATTTGGACAAGTAGAAGTGTGTTTTTGAATTTATGCCTACACATGTGCAAATTGTTCAGGTCGGCCACATCATCATGTAGGCTCATGAAACCCAATGGACGTGACTCTTCACCCTCAACGACTTGTATAAATACAAGTGCCCTCTCACTTCATTTGGCACCATCACAAATATCTCTTCTCTCTCCTCCTCTTACTGGTTCGTACAACTATTGGGCAAATCTCTCTCTCACACGTGTGGCAAAAGGACAAATTTTCTGGGCAAAAATTATATCAACCCTAAAATTATATACCTTAAAATTATATAAACCCTAAAATTGCAAATCAATTGGTGATTCCTGAGTCAAAATATAATCGCAAAATTAGATTTCTTGGACAAAAAACAAAACGAAATAATTGATTTACAGTTAAACATTGGGGATTATACATTTATATCGTAATTCTTTGCTCAATCCCTATGGAATGATCAAGGTGACATTATTTTGAGATCACCCTGGATGGAAAAACTAGGATCGTTTATCCTATATACGAAGAAGAAGATTTTAACATTTTCCTACATGAAGAAGAAATAACACTATGGGACGTTACATTGAAGCCAGATTCAGTAACACCAGAAGACATACAAGATATCTCAAAAGTAATTTTTCAAGAAAGTAAAAAGGCAATACAAAATATGCAAATGGAAGTTGACAAAATCACCGCTGACAAAAATGAAGAAGTTTCTCGGCTTAAGGACCATAGTGAAAAATTAATAACACAAATTAAGAAGCTTAAGAAGGACAAGAAGTCATTGGAAATCAAGGTGCAACAGCTTATTGAGAAGGAAGCCACGCAATCGTCAAATGAGGAAATTCAAGTTGAAGAGAAGGGAATCAATATTGATCCAGTGAATATCACAACTCAAAAAGAAGACAAGCCAATTGAAGAAAAGACACACTTGGATGTTGCAGTTCAGACGATGGACATTCCAAGTGAAGGTTTTGTAACCAACTCAACAACAACGTCATCTAAAGTAAATCAGGAAATTGCCAAACACATGATAAGAGAAAATCAAATCATCGGTACTTCTTATCAACATCGGAACCACAAGAGCAGACATCCCAATCAGTATGCATATCTGTATCACTCAAAACAGAAACAACAAACTCACGTTCTGAAGAATAATAATGTCGGCACAATCCAGACTTACGATAACAGATTATCCTAGCTATCAAGGAATTGCCAAGTTTCACAGAAGATTAATTTAGCATGGTCTGGTGATTGATCCCTCCTTAGTGCAACAGTGTTGTTTATCACTTAGAGGATCCTATCATCGTGTATCAACAAAGATGGCAACTCCAAGAATTCTTAAAAGATATGAACAGATTACAAGATAAGAAACAGATGACACACCTTGTCAGCAATAAGCTTTGAGGACAAATCTTTTTGAAGAGGAAGGCAATGTTATGAATATAACTTATATAAAAATAATGTAAATATAGTAATGATTAATTAGTGAACATTTACTAGTGATTAGTATCAAAGAGGCATGTCTATAAAGACATGACTTTTCGTGAAAGCATGCCTTCCTAGGTATATATATGGGACCCTCAATTGTAATCACCATCATCTCACTTGTATTCAAATAGGCTTATATATAATTACTTGTCCTACAATGGATGTTTGTCTTCGAAGTGTTTTGAAGATTACTGTGAAGTACAAACTTTGTTTGTTACATTGTTATCAGAGCATTCCTCTAAGTATACGAACTTTGTTCATAACATTATTAACCTCTCTTATCGAACAAGGTAACACATGTACTTTCTAAATTCCATTTGGAAGGGCATGCCACTACGAAGTGCCCACTTTTTCCCCTAATTAGCAAGCTTATTTACTCAATTAGACTAATGATTGGTTCCACTGGAAGGTGAGGAGACGCATTGGATATTATACAGGATTGCAGGTGAGTTTCCATCTTGGACTTTACCAGCCTATACGGGATCTGAGCTCTCCAAAGGGCCATGATGGCACTTGTAGGGTGAGCGTCGAGAGCCATGGGCCTCCACCACATCAAAGCATTGATTGCCACGTCATGGGCTTCTTTAGCACCACACATTGCTTGCTCGTGCCCTAGCCATACAAAGATGATGACGCACTTGGACCACGTTGCCTAACCGTCCATACACTTGCACCCGGCACTTGGTAGTTGATCCAAGCCCCAAGATCATATTCTCGCCCTCACGGATGGGGCATTGACTTGTTATTGAGCCACTGAAGACCCATGAGACCATTCATTGTGCCCCATAGCCACTTGGGAGCACTACAAGATGTTTGGCTTGGGAATCAAGGGGTTGTTCAAGAAAGTGTAACTAGGTTCGTTCTTCATAATGACATGATCTTTGTAGATGATGTAATAAAAGGAAATAAATTATTTTCATATGCCTTGCTACATGGGTTTCATGAGCAAAAAGTGTCACTAGGTGAAAGACTTCTTCTTGATATCTTCAAGATTTATTTATATGTCAAAGAGTCATGTCATGTGTATAGAAACTCTTCATGAGTTTATGTAAATGTAAACAAGTCCTCAAAGTTGTAAAGAAGCCCTCCAAAGACCAAGCATGATCCTCCTAAAAGTCTGCAAGTGAAAAAGAGAAAGAATTCTTCATGTCGGCTTCAATATGAATTAAAATGCATAATTAAAAGTCATGTTGGCTTGGGCAATAGTCACATCCGTTCACCCACTCAAGTCAGCTCAAATATAGTAGGCTCACTACCATAAATACCCATGAAGGGTCAGCGCAAATCACAGAAGATATCTCACAATTTATCTCTGAATTTCCGGTTGATTAAGGGGCAGAAGATCCGCATTTCGGTGAGATAGATCTAGGGTTCAGTTGCCTCCTCGGATGGGTACAAGTAGCAGCAGAACTCGGGCTAGTATACTCTCGGCATAGCTATATCTGAAGGTGATGTCCTCGTATGGACAGAGCAAAAAAAGGTTGTGTGTGATCTGATCATTTAAATGATGAAGTGATGTCTCTGTCTCATTCTCGACATACTTATCTCGGATCGATGAAGCAGCAGAAACTTTCGATGAGGACGCAGTCACTATGGATGGACTATCCTCCGCATACACTTATATTACTGCCTTGGCTTCATGGAGATCACGCTTGATCCTAAAGATGATGTCTCAATCTCGGCATACATATTACAGTGTCAGCATCATAAAAGGTAGTGGCAAGGGTTACATTGAAATTCTACAGGGATCAATGAAGAGGATCACGATGATCCCACAGTTGCGTATATCCTTCTCGTTGTGAATGATATCAGATCACTCTCCTTGCTGTCATTCCAGTCAAACATAAGATATATCACAGTGCTCTACTCAGTGATCACTACATTGTTGAATCACAACCTTAACATATTAATAAGGAAGGATCTTTGTAAGATGTGCAGTTATGTTCCGAGCATGGATAATCATGGATAATAATATTGATATCTATGTGACCTCATTGTTTCGATGGTACTACATCAATGATGATCCCATACGAAAGGAACGGAAAATGAAGATGCAACAGTAGTGGGATGACAGTGGTATGATAGCAGTAAGGATGATGATCACAATGAAGTCAAGAGATCTCAGTGACTGAAGATGTCAGTGATGCAGCAGTGATGGGTTCAATGGTGCACCAATCATGATGATCTCAACAGTGTTAGAGGAAGAGAATTGAAGTCTTGGTCTTGGAGGGGCAGATTGTGTCAAGGGTCACGGTATTCGTCAATGGAATCTCTATAAGAATTTTGCATGGGTTTTCCTCTCCAAGAGGGAGAGGTTTTGGCCCTAGCAAAAAGCCAAATATTTGTGTTCTTGTCTCTTTTGTTTTGGTAACAGTTTGATGAAGTAAACACACACACTAATAATGCAAAGAAGATCAAGCTAAGATAAGACGTAAAAACACTTCACAAATTGTTATCATGCTTAAGAAGAATCGCTATAATTATGTGTGCCCTAGATTCTTCAACATGGTATCAAAGCATTGGTTCAGCAATCATGGAAAGGGGCAGAAAAGAGACATTCAGAGGTCAAGGCATCAAATTCGCTGAAGAATCTATAATGAAAAACAAGACCTAGATCTAACAAGCAGTGTACATCATCAAGTCTACAGCATGATTTATATGGACAACACTCGAAGAAGAATGAAGGTGTTCGTTAATAACAGTAATTGATGGATCTTTACATCATGGCAAGCAACCTCAAGTCGATGCTGCAAAGTATCAGATGTTCAAGTCAATTAATTTGAAGGCTTGAAGATAAGCTTCAATAAGGATCCTATTTGGAGGAAGCATCAATACATCTACCTCAACAACAACCAACATGATCAAGGTGAAGATCTCATCTTCACATATCAAGTAAGTATCTTTTCATTCTATAATCAAGTTTGGTTCATTGACTTCATCATTGCAAGAAGATCTATGGGTTAGATGGGTCATCAAAAGTTCTTAGAGTAGGATTGACAGAATCCTTATGAAAAAATGAAGTCAATACATCAAGGTCTCCTTTGAAGTCCTAAGAACTCTTACGGTTCTATAAAGTAAGAAAGGAGACATAAGAAAGATACATGAAATACTAGAGGATATACTATCTAAAATACAGTAAAGAAGAATGAAGAAATATCTTCACGAGATCTCAGTTACGAGATTTAGGAAAAAAGATGAGAAATAAACATCATTGATATTGATATTGATAAGGTAACAAATGTCCATGGACAAGAAGGTTACCTCGATCAACAATTTGTGGTCTCTATGTCAGATAGAGAAAGGTAAGTTGAAAGGAGTCAACTATGTAACAAGACAGAACAACACTATGAGAAGATTATGGAAAAAGGTTCATATCATCTAAAGGATAGAGGAAGCTAAAGGGAAGAGGGAGTAATAGATATCTAGTATGAGTAAGATGGCATCCCTCTCAAAAAGGGTCCTATCAAAAGTCCTCACAGATATGATCATAGTAAAAAGATGCATCATGGCATCATGAAAAACAAGAGCTCGTATGAATCATAAAGGATATAGCTCTTGGGAATCTCATTGTACATTAAAGAAGTCATCCCGGACAAAGGAAACATTTGCCATATGGGGGCATACTAGATCATGAAGGATCTCTGATAGAAATCTCAGCAGAGGATATTCTAGTCCAGGAAGGCAGCAAATGTTTCATCAGGATTTCTAACTTATGGAAATCATGAGATGGAGGACTGATGACATGATGAAGCAAATCAAGGGATTGAAGATCCATTCAATCAAGACAGCTGTTGAAAGTAGCCTGAAAGGAAAATAAGGTATGAATGCTTGTATTTGTATTTGATGTTGTAATGTCATGATATATGGTTGCAAGTAAAATGGATCGAACATGATCAAAAGGGAAAGGATCTCCTCCTCTGAAAGGATGCAGAAAGACATAAGTTTAATTAGATGAAATCAACATAATATGTCCTCATATGAAGTATGAGGTAGGTGACTACAATTGAAGAACTCTGAGAGCTCCTGGGAATGAAAGATGTGAGGATGGAAGAAATCGTGAAGTATGCAACCCGGATGAAGGCAATCAAGATCCAGAAGATCAGGAAGACTTGACTAGGAAATCTCCTGGAAATATGTGAAGACTCTGATAAAACTCTAAAAAGATGAAGACCCTTGACAACAGATATCGTTGGGAGATATGTCAACACGTATGCAGGATGTTGATGCATACAAGAAGATGGCATTGATAGAAATCCATCACCAAAAGGTAACATGTGATTTGTTTTTGGTGTCTGACCTCTTGGAAAATTCTAGGTATGTGTGCAGGGCCAAGGTAAGGAGAGTTGTGAAGGATGCCACAACTATGTACCTTGTAAATCACCGTTGAAGAAAAGGTGAAGATAGATGGCCTTATGAAGGAAGCCCCATATGCAAAGCCAATGAGGATACTTTCCAGGAAAGAAGGAATGACATGACGGAGGATAGTGATGGATGGTTGAACCCTACATATGAAGAAATTGATGACATCAAAGTCTTGGATCATCATTCAACTAGAAGACCCTATAAAGCACTGATGATAGAATCCTTGCGTAAGAGGGAGCTCTGGGAGGTTCCTATGAGTAAAGGAACTCGAGCAAGTTTCTGAGTGAAGAGAAACTTGGAACTCGTCCCTGGTTAAGAGGGAGAGTTAGAAACGACATTCTTGACTTCAGTTTGGAAGAAAGAATGGAGGATTCTGTAATCATCTGGCATCCAACACTCTCTGAGGATGTGGAAGGGCATCCAAGACAAGAGTGGGCGACAGGACCGATATTCTTGAGGGCTGGGAACCCAAGATGAGAATAGTCCTAGTAGGGCATACTCGGAGAACACCCGGGTGGGTATGACCCTAAGAGAGACAATGATGATGTGTGTCTATCAGTGATAGGACTCGCCAACATTGTGTGCTCTGATCTAAGTGAGAGATAGAGTTGTTAGTCAAGGCCTTGCTATATGAAACAATGTTGGTTGAAATGATGCTATAACAGATGGATCGCAAATCCAATCTTCTTATCAGATATTCTTCAAATTGAGAATGACCAAGTACCATTATGAATATCTCCCAAGTTAAGAGGGAGTGTTGAAGAAAGTGTAACTAGGTTTGGTCTTCATAATGACATGATCTTTGTAAACGATGTAATAAAAGGAAATAAATTATTTTTGTATGCCTTGCTACACGCGTTTCATGAGCAAGAAGTGTCAATAGGTGAAAGACTTCTTCTTGATGTCTTTAGGATTTATTTATATGTCAAAGAGTCATGTCATGTGTATAGAAACTCTTCATGAGTGTATGTAAATGTAAAGAAGTCCCCAAAGTTGTAAAGAAGCCCTCCAAAGACCAAGCATAATCCTCCTAGAAGTTTGCAAGCGAAAAAGAGAAAGAATTATTTATGTCAGCTTTGGGCAATAGTCACATCCGTTCACCCACTCAAGTCGGCTCAAATATAGTAGGTTCACTACTATAAATACCCACGAAGGGTCAGCGCAAATCACAGGAGATATCTCGCAATTTGTCTCTGAATTTTCAGTTGATTAAGGAGCAGAAGATCCGCATTTCGGTGAGATAGATTTAGGGTTCAATTGCCCCCTCGGATGGGTATAAGCAGCAGCAGAACCCGGGCTAGTCTACTCTCGGCATAGCTATGATCTAAAGGTGATGCCCTCGGATGGATAGAGCAAAAAAAGGTTGCATGTGATCTGAGCATTTAAATGATGAAGTGATGTCTCTGTCTCATTCTCGGCATACCTATCTCGGATGGATGAAGCAACAAAAATTTCGGATGAGGATGTAGTCACTATGGATGGACTAACTTTGGCATACACTTATATTACTGTCTTGGCTTCATGGAGATCACGCTTGATCCTAAAGATGCTATCTCAATCTCGCCATACATATTACAGTCTCGGCATCATAAAAGGTAGTGACAAGGGTTACATTGAAATTCTACAGGGACCAATGAAGAGGATCACGATGATCCCACAGTTGCGTATATCCCTCTCGTTGTGAATGATATCAGATCACTCTCCCTGCTGTCATTCCAGTCAAACATAGGATATATCACAGTAGTCTACTCGGTGATCACTACATTGTTGAATTATAGCCTTAACATATTAATAAGGAAGGATCTTTGTAAGATGTACAGTTCTGTTCCAAGCATGGATAATCATGGAATCATGATATTGATATCTCTGTGACCTCATTGTTTCGATGGTACTACATCAATGATGATCCCATATGAAAGGAATAGAAAATGAAGATGCAGCAATAGTGGGATGGCAGTGGTATAACAACAGTAAAGATGATAATCGCAATGAAGTCAAGAGATCTCCATGACTGAAGATCTCAGTGATGCAGCAGTGATGGGCTCAATGGCGCACCAATCATGGTGATCTCAACAGTGTTAAAGGAAGAGGATTGATGTCTTGGTCTTGGAGGGGCAGATTGTGTCAAGGGTCATGGTCTTGGTATTCGTCAATGGAATTTCTATAAGAATAATTTTGCATGGGTTTTCCTCTCCAAGAGGGAGAGGTTTTGGCCCTGGCAGAAAGGCAAATATCTGTGTTCTTGTCTCTTTTGTTTTAATAGCAGTTTGATGAAGTAAACACACACTAATAATGCAAAGAAGATCAAGCTAAGATAAAATGTAAAAACACTTCACAAATTGTTATCATGCTTAAGAAGAATCACTATAATTATGCATGCCCTAGATTCTTCAACAGGGGCCACCCCCTTGATCATCATTTTTGGAGCCCTCCTCTTCATCATGGCACATTGAGGACACATCTTGGCCTTCCAATGGCCCTTTGCACCATTATTTTATCATTTCGGCCTCATTAGGAAAGCTTATTTACACATTTGAGTTATTTGGTGGGCTTGTCACCAAAGTTATTGTTATTTGCACATTAAAATAATTATTAGGGGCTTAATTAGGCTAATTAGACCATTCGAACTTGTGAGAGCTCATTTTGTGACTCGTCATTTTGGATTGGGATTTCTCTTGAAAAAGAATTCAGACTTGCAATTGATGGACGAAATTGGATGTTATTGATGCATTTGGATGTTTGGGATTTTCACTATCTTGTCTTGGAGATTCTATTTGCAAAATTGATGGATGGATATACTCACATTATCTTGTAGGTGTTGTTTTGATGTTATATCTTTATATTGTTACATGTCTAATGTATGGAATATCTTGTCATAGTCTTATTTGTCCCCTAATTTAATATGAATTCTTGAAATCACTGGGATTATTGAAGTGTTGCATGCATTACTCATAGTTAACGTGAATGAATGTTCCTAGAGGCTTGTTTGCCTACCGCATCCTCAAATTTGCATCAACCTTTATTAAACAAAGTATAAACATCTATTGTAGCTGAGTTGTTGCCTCTTAGGTTTAGCAAAAGTTGCATAGGTCTCCTTGATAGAACGAAGTTCTTTCATCAGAGGAGATCTTGACTCCATTTCTCCCAACTGATAAGGCACTACTCTTAATCCTAGGTGGTCAACCTAAAATCATTTTTCTTCATCCTTTCACAAATTTATGGCCTAACCCTAGAAGGTCAACTAGGGCCTAGTGTGAATTGCTTTAAGAGGGGTCTTTTTGAAAGCGAATTGATAGGCTACTGCGTTATAGTGTCTGTGATGTCCCCTAAAAAAAAAATAGTAAATAATATAATATATATTAAAATTTAAGAAAATAAATGATAAACAATCAAGAAAGATAATAATAGTAAATAAATAATAAATAATGAGAAAAATATAATAATAATAATAAATAAAATAATAAATACAATACTAGAGTTCTAAATAAATATAAATAAAAATAAACTATAAAAACAGTAAAAATAAGTAAAGTTAACAAAAGTACAATAAAATAAAAAAGAGTTAAATTAAGAGAACTATAAAAATAAGTAAAGTTATCAAAAAGTAAAAATGAATCAAATAAGAAATAACCATATTAAGAGAATTACTAAATTAAGTTACACTTAAAATAAAGAAATAAAAGTTGCATGTTGACACATGAAGTGTGTGCATGCGGTTCCCCTTCCAATGTTTGTTCTATTTAATAAACGGTGAAGAAGATAAGAGATCATTCCATCATCCTTTCTCTTAGGAGAAAAGTGTTGTGAGACAAAGGATTCCCTGGTAATAGTACGTTGATTGAGGGCTCCGGGGTGACCAGTTGTAGCGAGATTTTGTGCAATTGAGCCTACGGTTGAGTGGAGAGTCATCCCCAAAACTTTTTTGCAGTTAGCAAGAATCAAATAGTGTTCAACTCCGAAATCACAAGTAAGGAATATCATCGCCACAGGTAAGTTGTCTCTACTCATATTTCTGAAATTCGATGTTAAATAGTTGATAAATTGCATATTGATTATAAATCACATGATTAATCTAATTAGTTGCATATTTTAATTTCGGGGTTGTTACATATAGTATCAGAGTTAAATTCAGCGCTTAGGACCTATAAGCATATCATGGTATAAAAATTCAATTATTTCTAGAATTTTCAATTATTACCAAAAATATTCCTTAACATATCATCCATCGACTTCAAAATTCTTTCAGCCACTTAAAATAACTTACTAGATTTATGAATAACTTTCATTCTAATGAACCTATATATATATATATATTAAAAAAAAAGTGAGAGGTAAAATTCTAAGTTACGAGGTGAGATGTTTTTTTTATTCAATTTTCGTGTAACCTTATTAGAAAGGCCATGCGTTTTTTTTATCTCGAGCTCTCTAATATCTATTTTTTTATACTCCGTTAAATTCGATCACGGCGGGACTCAAACGTACAATCTTCGCTTTGGAGGGGAGAGCCTTATCCTACGAAATCACCTTTTGTCCAAGAGAAAATGAAGATTCCGCCTCCCTTGATCCTGATTTGATCTCTTGTTGTAATTACATAGAATAGATCTCTTGTAGAATTATTTTTTTTACAATTTCTTAGACAAATCTCCAATTAAAAAAACTCGGAATAATTAACAATTTTGAATTAAATCTCCAACAGTGGACGTGGCTTCGATTAAAAGAAGTTACAGATATAAAGATTTGTGGTTGAAAAAAAAAAAATTGTATTGAACGTCCTCAAAAATCCAACGAAAATCAAACCCAAGCAAGAATCCTCTAGCGGCTTGTGGCAAAACGGCCTCAAGACGGATTTAAATACAAGCATGTTGGGTGATCCCTAGATGAGGTGATCCTACGAGGACTCTTCCATAATATCTTATCGATCTACTTCGATTCATTGCCAGTGAAAGATGGAATCTTTTCCTCCAAGCCATACTCTTATTTTATCAATATTTCATCTACCAGGCTAAGTGGATGCTTTGGTTTCACCTTTTTACTTTTGACTTTCCATGGTAAGGGCGGATCTCTGATTGATAGTCAATGCGAAAAAAAATAAAGATAGAAACACTTAATTATATTATTTATTTATCCATAATCTTTAACTAAGTTACAATACTACTTAGTATTTGGAGTATTCCAATCATTGATAGAATTTAAACCATTTTATTTTAAATTAATGGATTCAATTTAACGTAATTTAATTTGCTACTCTTTCACCAAAAATGCACACCATATCTAAAATTGCTAAAAATAATAATAATAATAATAATAATCTTTTTTGTTTTTGAAATTGCAAGTTTTAGTTGAGCAAGATTTTCCCAATAATACAAACATTTTATTTGTTTAATTTTTCTTATAAATTTTTAATATTTTATTTATAGAAATTGAAGCTTACCACAATTATTTGTTTTCCCGGCATGATCCAGCATACCATAAATTTAAAATAGCTGAAATTAAAACGTGTCGATGATTTAGCTGGCATACCCATTATTAGAATGTGTAACCCGAAAAATAAGGGATAAAAGTTCATAAAAATTCATGCCGGAATCAGTGTTGTGGTCTGGTACAAACGATATGCATTCTCTGGTTTGCCTTTGTTAATTATATATCAACAACATCATTGTTGCTTTGTTTTAAATATAATATTGAAGTTAAATTTTTTTGTATTAAGTATCATAAGTTACAGAGATAATAATTCAAAAATATAATAGTTCAACTTTGTTTTTGAAGGTGTTATTATTATATATTATTTTTAAATATCATGAAGTTATAATTTGAATTAAAAAAAAATTATTAAAAAAAGTTAAATCTTACAAAATAATATAATGGTGCAATTGATATATTAATCTAATCTCGATTTTGTATTATTTGGACTTGTATTTCCTAGCTTATGTGGTGATTAAATTTTATGAATGCAAGCTAATATCCAAAATAAGATACTTTAGGTTATACTTTCCTTTAGGGTATAATTTCCTCACAGGATAATTGTAACCAAATTATATGAGGAGTGAAAACTGTAAACAAGGTGGGGATATTTTTCTCAAACAAATTAGTACTTTGCTATTTTTGGAAGAGAGCAATAAGAGTAAGGTATTTTTAACAAGTAGTATAATTACAACATTATGTTATAAATTTATTTACAATTTAGTTATTAATGTATGTGAGTTTTATTTTCACATTGGTAACCTTTAGTTGTAGAATATGGTGTTTGAAGTTGAATTATTAATATTTTTTAAATTAAAGTTTTTTTTTGTATATGAGTTGAAATATTAATATATTCTTTTGGATATAAATCATTTTGTCAATTTTCTTTTCATAGGAAATGAAAATGAATAGATTTTATTTTACTTATTTTAATAATTTGGTTCATTTAAGAAATAAATAAATATTTTGTTACATCAACTTTTCTTAATTGTAAATGCATGAATTTATTTTCCATTCAAAAATATATGCATGCATGTTATAGAATAGCTAATGCAACTGTAAATTTACTCAAGCATGTCTTAATTTGTGTTGACACCTAATCCGAAACGGATGGGTGAACTGGACAGTCATCCAGAAGATGAACTGATCCGTTTTATTTATGTATATAAATGTATGTTACCTAATGAATAATACAAGTCAGTTTTCTCTCGCTCATTTATTCTGGAGTTACCCTGGCCTGACATGGTATCAGAGCACAGGTCCCAGAAATAGTTGTAACTCCTGCCTGAGAGCTGCTCAGTCTCTGACATCCCTGAAATAGCTGAAGACTGCCGCTGCCTGCAAACGCCTGGATTGATAACGTATTGAAACGTATTGCTCATTGAAAGCGCCTTGTCTTGACTGTTATGAATGACAGATCCATCCGTTTGCATTCGACTGTTTCCTACCCATCCGTCCTAGTCTATCACCTCCCACTTGCCCTTCGTCTTTCTGCAACGTTATGAAGTTTCGATAAACTGGTGGTGCTACTACAGCCTTTCGAATAGTTTGTCGTTGTATAGAATTTTTGCTTTCAAGCTTGAAGGCCTCCCATAAAATCTAGAAGGTGTTGCCGCTACAGCGTTTCGAATAGTCTGCGTGGAGTCCGAGTTACGCAGCCTTTCGAATAGTCTGCGTGGAGTCCGAGTGTCTTATCAGTCGATATGTTCCTGGCAACGGACGGGAACTTTACTTCTGCTCAGTACCCGGATTGTCTAATATCAGGGATGCCTGCATATGTCATCTTCAATAAACGGTGATTGTTACCTATTACAGAAAATTGTTTAAGTCTGTAACTCATGCAACTCTAAAGTTGTTTGTGAACCCTCGGTCCTGTCCATATTGTCTACTGCTTGTGATGCCAAGGCTTTCATGATAGCTCTGTCGAAATGGTGTCTCTAAGGTGATTGAAGTATTATTAAGGGTTGGATTTCTAAGAGGATACGTTGTCACAGTGTGCGGAGTGAGACTGTCTAGCAGAATTATAAGTTGAGAATTGTAAATGCGATCTCAATTGTTTTGAATTCGCTCTGAGTGCTTTACACCCATCACCAAAATATCATAATATTTTTGCAGTGATACATGTACCAGAATTGTGAATATGGTGTTATATATGCTGATTTTTTGAGATATATATGTGGAGATATATGTAGCAGAATATTAATCATTTTTTAAAGCAGAAATATATATGCTGAGATATATATGGTGAGCAGAATTTTAAATGATATATATGGTGATTTTAAGCTGAGATATATATATGGTGTGGTGAGCAGAATTTTAATGATTTTTTCTCCATAGCAAAATCATTTTTTTAAAAAGCAGCGGAAGTTTTTTTAAGAGTATTTTTTTCATCAGAAGTATATATCAGCAAAAGTTTTTATATCAGCAAAAGTAACCTTTTACAGAATGCATTCAATCATCTCTATGATAGGAATAGTTCTCACTGGCAAGGAAAACTATCCTGACTGGTCCCGGATGGTACAGCACACCCTCATTTTCAATGAGTTGTGGAAAGGAGTGTGTGTCAGAGAAGGAGACAATGACCCAGAAAAGCCTACATCAGACAAAGAGCTTGCCATCTGGGAAAACAAGAACAGCAAAGCATATGCATTAATAGCAGCATCTGTAAATAAGGAGGTAAGTCGTCACCTTACAACATGTTCAACTGCCTTTGAAGCTTGCATTCTAGGAAAGCATAGTAAACAGTCATTTCATGACTCACATTCAAGAGCACATAGGAAGCTTGAAATTATTCATTCAGATTTATGTGGTCCAATGCCTGTTCCTTCTGCAAATGGAAATAAATATATCATGACATTTATTGATGACTACACCAGAATGTGTTGGGTTTATTTATTGAAGAACAAATCTGATGCTTTCCTAACATTCAAGAATTTTCATAAATGGATTGAAAATGATGCACAATCTCATATTGGGTCTATTCGCACTGATAATGGAAAAGAATATACATCAAATGAATTTGAACAATATCTTCGCCAACATGGGATTAAACATCAAAAAACTGTACCTTATAATCCCCAACAGAATGGTGTAGCTGAAAGAATGAACAGAACAATTTTGAATATGGTACGATCCATGCTTTTTTTCAAAAATGTAAAGATAATGTTTTGGGCTGATGCTGTTCTATGTGCCGCATATATAAAGAATAGATGTCCATCTAGTGCTATAAGAAACAAGACTCCTTGTGAATTGTGGTATGGACATGTTCCTTCGGTCAAACATCTCAGGATTTTTTGTTCCACCTGCTATGCTTTGATACCAAAGGTACATAGAAACAAACTTGGTGCTAGAAGTCATAAGTGTATTTTCTTGGGGTATTCAAATACCTCCAAAGCATACCGTCTCTATGATGAAGAAAATAAAAAGTTTGTTATATCTAGAGATGTAATTTTTCTTGAAACATCCAAATCTGATAATGTTGTTGAGCGGCAACTTGATCGCTTGGATAGATTAGCAAAAATGAAATCATTTCAAGAATTTGAAAATCAGATTCCACATCTTGAAGGGGGGATTCCTATACTAGATCAACATGTGGAATCTTCTTCTGAAGAATACTCTCCCCCGACTGAAACTCCAACAACGGATGATGCTTTAAGTGATGTAATTGATAGAATTGGGAGACTCAATCTTTATTCACTCCCAAGTCAATCAACAGAGCAACTTGGACCATCTCAGAAAGGTCCCCCAAAGTGGCTGACAAAGACACTTGAAAGTGTTCATCCTGATGAAATTGGAAAAAAAGAAACCAGAAATTCAAACTGAAAAAATGGAGGTGATATAGATGACTCTAATTCACCTGTTGATATGGATGTTTCTTATGATTGTGAATTGAACTTGTCTACATATTTTGAACCAACTTCCTTTAAAGAAGCTACTTCTCATGATGAATGGAAAGAAGCAATGCAAAAGGAGTATGATGCTCTCATAAAGAACGACACTTAGAAGCTGGTTGATCCTCCATTTGGAGCCAAACCAATTGGCTGCAAGTGGGTCTACAAGAACAAGTACAAAGCTGATGGCTCACTTGACAAGCAGAAAGCTAGGCTTGTGGCAAAAGGTTTTGCATAGAAGGAAGGGGTCGATTATGAGGAAACTTTTGCCCGCACAGCAAAATGGGCCACCATCTGGACACTCTTTTCACTAGTAGCTCAGAACAGTTGGAAAGTCCATCAAATGGATGTAAAAACTGTGTTCTTGAATGGAGATCTAAAAGAGAATGTTTTTATGTCCCATCCTGAAGGATTTGCTGTGAAAGGACATGAACATAAAGTATGCAAACTTGTGAAGTCCTTGTATGTCCTCAAACAAGCACCGTGAGCTTGGTATGAAAAATTAACTGAGCATCTTCTGAAACTCAACTTCAATCATTTTGATCTTGATGATGCAACTTTAGTTGTCAAGAAAGTTGGCAAAACAGTTTTATATCTTGTGGTATATGTAGATGAGCTTTTAATGACAGGGAACAATGAAAGCTACATTGCATCCATAAAGAAGGAATTGGGGAAAAGTTTTGAAATGACTGATTTGGGCTATGTTCATTAATATCTTGGAATTGAAGTAACCCAACATCCAAAGTCCATATTTCTTTCTCAAAAGAAATACATTGGATATTTTTTGAACATGTTTGGCATGAAAAAGTGCAATCCTCTTACTACTCCAATGGAACAAAACTTAAAGCTCACATCTATTGAAGGAAAGGAATTTGAGGATGCAACAAAGTATAGACAGCTT